>PVJH01010278.1:0-74504 GCA_004026705.1 Nesogale talazaci | reverse complement strand
CTTGTGTGGAGACAGGACATCAGAGTTTGATAAGTCGACTATAACACTTAAAAGCAGATTGACAAGTTGACACAGCTCTTGTGTCAGTAATGGAGGCTAATTAAACATGATCACCATGTCAGTTCTATAGGAATATATGTGTTTTTACCAAGAAAAACTCACTTCTGGGTGAGGTCATAGGGAAGAAAATGAATGTTTCAACAATTGAATTTTGGGGAAAACGCCATTGTGAGGAAACCTTGGGCAAAGACACATTGGCATAGTTTGCAAACAAATTTCCTGGGACACTCTTCAAACTTACTTCCTTTGAATGCTGGTTTTGTTTTTGAGTTTCTGAATAATAGAAAATTGGACAGTTTCTTCAGTTTTATGCATGTTCTGGTAAGGGTGGGGGAGAAAAGAAAATCTAAGAGGAAATGAATATGAGAAAACATTGAATTATTTTTAGGGAGTTCACCCATCTTTCATAGTTTATGAGGAGCCTTGGTGGTATAATGACTATGTATTGGGCTGTTAATCACAAGGTCAGTGGTTCAAAACTACCAGCTACTCCATAAGACAAAGACGAGGCTTTCTATCCCATATTGAATTGCAATCTTGGACACTCACAGAGGCAGTTCTCTCCTGTACTAAATGGTTGCTGGGAGTCCAAGTGGACTATGGCTGTGAGTTGAGAAAGTCTTAGCATCAAATATGCAGACAATGCACTACAATCTCCCTCTTCCAGTTGATTATCCTTTAATTTATTTTAAACTCTATTATTCTCTGATATTGTATATGAAAACAAAAAAGAAACATGATGAAACCTTAGTAATCAGAAATTGAAAAGCATCTACTTTCCTTAATGTTAAGTAGCCCATTTTGGGATTTTATTTCTGTTGGCCTATTTGTCTTAGTATAATTCTTTTGGATTGGGTTCAAGAAAATATATTGTTCTCTCTTTACAAAATGATGTGCATTGAAACCTCTACTTTGCCATCATTTTGAGAAGTATCTGATTTACCTAAAAGGGTAGTTTAAAAAAAAAGTTGTGGCATTGCACCACTCAGCCCTCAAAGCAAGAGACGAGGAACTCTTACATGATGCGCACTGCAGCATAATAACCTCAACCACGTTTCCACTTCCTGCTGACAAGCAACCCAATCAAATACATCAGCTTTGTTTTCGGCTTTATATTTTTTGTTTAAAATAATCCATTGATGTTTTGTCTTTGAGATTAATGCTATTGCGATTTTGAAGTGTGAACATAAGCAAAAGTATTTCTAGTGGAGTTCTAGCCTATGAACATATGGGTTTATTATGAAGTAAACAAGTTGAAGTATCTCGGTCTCTATTATCATCGGTGGCTGCTATCAAGTTCTCTCAGCGGTGTACTCGTGTCTGAATCTCCTGAAGGAACCTTTAAAAAAAGATCCAATCAAAGTGCCTTCTGAAGGGATCTGTTAGTACCAATTTAAGGCATACAGGTTAACTCAGAAGATCATGGCAACTGATTTTGGGGTATGCCAAAGGGATACTCAATAGATTTTCTCAAAGTGACACAGTTTAAGCCCTGTGGGGATATCAAAACTGTCGTTTTGATGTGGTATGTATTCCCTCTTCTTATCAAATAGTGCAAAACATTATTGTTCATCTCTTCTGTGAGCACCCAGGCAACTCAAATTAAGCAATTTCCATAGATATGTGAAATGACAGTATCTTTATAAATACAGAAAGTGGTACCAAAAACAGTTTTTTTCAAAAGCATATTTGAGAATTTGACAGAATAGATGGCAGCGTTTCAGCCCAAAGTCTGCATATTTTATTCATGTTCTATTCCAACTTCACCTTGATAGTTTCAAAAATTAGGTAATGTTATTTTTGACCCAGATTCTCAAAAATCCCATTTGATTGAATTTTCCCTGAGAAATGTTTTTCACTATCTCACTGTGTAAAGTGTACTTATTCATGGTGCGTCAGACATGGATTCAGCTGTGAAGCATGAGGGGGTGGTTCAAACCCATCTGCACTTCTAAAGGAAGCACATCAGCTTTGCTGCTTCCAGGCAGATTAAAAGTCCAAGAAACATTTTGGTCACTATAAAGGAGAATTTACAGTGGGTTGAGTCTATCTCAATATGTCGAAAGATTTTGCCTTTGAAGATCAATAGTAGCCTCTTTGCTTAATCTCTTTTAATTGGTGGTATTCCATTTTCTACATTCTGTACTATATCATTTCTTGTGGAAGAAAGGTAAATTCTGGTGATAAATAGATTTCTATTTATTATATATTTTCTGGATTAAAAGGGAAAGAAAACACATCATAAAAATATTGTACTAAACTAGAAGAAAAAATTAAACACTACACTAATGGTCCATTCATATGAACATTTGATAAGTTTTTTAATTGCTGAGAGGTAACATAAGTATCCTTAATAATGAATAGGGAAGAGAAAATAATAAATATCTTAACCTTTCCCTAAAAGAAGAAGAAAGAAAAGAAGAGCATGGAAGAAATGAATGAGAATAAGGAAGGGAAAAGGACACTGGTGGCTAATGAAATAAATAGGAAATTTTTGATGGCAAAATGTTGATAATTACCTAAAATCATAAGAATACACTCACATGTTTCCAACCAAGTAGGAATTGACCATTATTTAGATAAGATTCACAGAGCTTTCCAGGTTTTAGTCTTTTCACAGCTTTAGTGAAGTCATACACTTAAGTTTTGTCAACAAATGGAGACATTAGCCACAGTTTTACTTTCATTTTAACCCAATTTTTCTTTCCAGACATTAATACTCATTTTAACTTAAATTTTACTTTAACAAATAAATTAATGGTCTTTCATGAATAATATTAACCTTTCTGGCAAGAGCATCAACCTAAATATTTGATATGCTTTCTAGATTATTATCATTTAGGGATTTTTAATAGTGATATCTGAACTGAAAATAATCACTATCTTCAATGTGAATATTTTATGAGTATTTCTAAAGATTTATGCTATTTTATTACATTTCATAGACATTTATGAAGTAAAAACTGGTATCATTTTCAATGGAATGCCTTTTAAAAACTTACTTTACTAATGCCCACAAATATTTGAATAGATAAGCAAAATATGGTATGTCATACAATAGAATGCTACTCAGTTCATAAGAGAAAATGTGGAGTTTTTCATAAGCAGATAGCAGTGTTTAGATGAAAAGTAAAGACAAGCTCTTGGCTTAGGAGGTGAGAACTTGAGTGAGTAGCTCAAGAAATTCAACCTTGATAAAAGCTACAATATGAATGAAGTTTGAAGAGCTTATGCAGAGTAACATAAGTCAATGATGAAAAGACAAAAATAATATAATCTCAATTATATAAAAAGTTAAGAGATGGCAAGTTCTTAAAGGACAAAATATATTAATGATTATCAGGAGGAGAAAGGGGGTAAAGAGTAAGGGCTAATGGTGACAGAAAAATCACAACAGGTAAGGGGATGGTTGTCAGCTGATCATTGCATTTGTTGTCAATAAATTGTACACTTGTAAAAAGCTGAATTGGCAAAAATTGTGAGATAGATGTATTTATACTAATAACGAACCAAACAAACAAAAGTAGCTACTAAGATACAGCCAAACATAATATTGGATTTGGTTTCTTGGTTTGAAGGTTTAAGGCCATGGTTTCGTGGGAACTTCCAGTTAATTCATCTAGCAATGTGGTTAGTGTTTCTAGTCCACTTCCTACATGGCTACGTAATGCCTAGAATCTTAAGACCATCCATGATACCTTGGTCTCCAGTCACCTCAAGCAACAGAGAAAGAGTGACAGTCAAGAGAGAGAAAGCAATTGAGTATGGCTAATTGTTTCTGTAAACAATTGTTTCCTTTGCAATAGTCCAGAAGAAATGAATGATACCTGAACATTTTGGTCAAAACATTTTTAGAACATTGGTTCTCAACCTTCCTTGTGCTTCAAACCAATCCTTGTGTTGTGACGACCCCCAACTATAAAATTCTTTTCTTTATTTGGGGGGGGGGGGGGGGACATCACTGCTCCCTGGTGGTGGGAGTAGGAGGCCCAGCCCCACTGCTGGAATTGAACATCCGTCCCAGTGGGCCGCAGTCCTGCGCACAACCACTACGTCACCGGGGCTCCGCCCAAAATTATTTTCATTGCTACTTCATAACTGTAAGTTTGCTACTGCTATGAGTCAGGTGACCCCTGTGAACATGTTGCTTGATCCCGAAAGGGGTCGTGACCCACAGGTTGAGAATCACTGCTTTAGAAGAATCCAAAATGAATATAGAACAGAAAGTAAATATTTCATGGATTCCAGACTTTCTGGAGTCAGGAAGCTGGGTACACCTCTGAAACTATTTCCTATGAGTTAATCTTTAAACTCAAAATTCCAAACTTCCCTGAAGTCTTCTAAAATCCAAACAATAGTGGAGCGAAAGTTTTTTAAAAAAGGCTTCTTTTAAGTATAATGTTGCTTTAAAAAAAATCATCTACCTAGGTTCAACATGACAACTCTCACTGCCATCAAGTTGATGCCACTCTCAGTGGTCCTGTAGGATAGGGTAGACTGCTTGTTGAGTTTTCAAGATGGAGACTGTCTATGGGCATTTAAAGCCACATCTTCCTCCCAAAGAGGGGCTAGTGGCACTCAAAAAAAATGAAGTAAGAACCTCTGAAAACATTGCGTTTGTATGACCTGAAGAGGAATAACTCAGAAAGGGAGGATATGAATGGATTACCAACACAAATACAGTCAATGGTACAGAATTGCACTTGTAGAAATGTTTGAATTAGTCTATGCTTGCTGGGGATATTTTTAACAACCACAAAATGGAAAAAAAATGCATTTACCATAATAGATTTTGTGAATTTGATGATATCAAGAAAAATGGCATTGTCATATCTGAGATTAAAAATTGTAAAATACTACTCTATGTTCCTGTTTTTATCTCTTAAAAAGGCATCAGTAATTCTCATTTCTTCAAATATAACTTAAAATATATACTACATAGGTATAGAGAAGTATACACTATATTATATTTACATGATAATGTATAAAATAAAAATTTGTTAGTTATAAATGGGTCATACTCATTTCTTTTTCAGTTGCCAACTTTTTTCTTCACACTTTCCATGTATCCTGGATAGATCATACCTTAACATGAAGTCTATAGACATTTGAACTCAGATATTAATTTTTTCTCTAACATTGCTAGGTAAAATTAGCCATAAATAAGTTTTTATATCTTTATTTGTTTAGGTTAAGTATGTATTTGAAGTTCCCAGTCACTTTTATGAGAACGAACAGTGAAAAATCACGAAGAAAGAAGCATGCACATAAACACTTCTAATCTTTTCCTCTGTATGGCTCAGACTATTGGATATGCTTACTTCTCAGTGCCTCCACGCAGGCAGTCAAAACATACTGAAGATTTTCAAACTAAGTGAGTGACTGAGAACACGGTGCAGGGGGTGGGGGGGCAGGGAAAGTCATCTTACTCTCTGCTACCATAAATATTTAAATTTATCAGCGGGCACTACATGTCTTAGTGATGACTATTTTTATTTCAGGTAATATAGAGACTTTTTATGTGTGGATCTGTCAGTGTGTTATTTTAATCATGCTATTATTTATGAAATATTTCTTCATGGTCTCGACCATGTACCAAAGTATTCAATGATTTTTTTAAATAAACTCAAACACAACAAGCAAAACAAAATTAGAGAATACATTGTAGAAAATTTAACTAATGTCTCTAAGTAATTTGTGTAGAAATAGTCAAATGGAAACCTAATTTATTGTGTAAACTTTCACAGAAATTACAATAACATATTACTCAAATAAGTAAATAGGTTATCTTTATATTAGGCAGAATCCAAAACTTTTTGCAGTCTACTTGATTCAAAGTCATTTGACAGAGTAAAACTGCCACATAGGGTATGTACCTCTGCCATCTTTATGGAAGTAGCCTGAAATAGCAGTCTTTCTAAATTTTTACTATTATTTTAACTGTCTTTTTTGATTATGAACCAAACATTTCAACTATGGCACTACTAGAGTCAATATATTTTTGAAAAGTTTTCTAACAATATTCAAAGACAATATTTTTAATATTCCAAAATTTATTAACTTATTGCATAAATATCTGACATAAAGGCTAGTCTGTTGGGCTTAATATTTGTAAAAATTACATCATAACATCATTTCATATTTTTCATGATCCATTTTTATGGGTCTACTCCCTAAAGATTTTGATAACTGCACATTAAATTTTTCATTAGGAAAACCAACCAGCAATGTGCTATCCTTACTTGGTTTATCTTAAAATATGTACTAATTAGCTCTCCTTGGAATGTTTACATGTAGTAAAAAGAGATAACATATTTTAAGCCAAACAATATTAACAGATGGAGATCTATGTTTTCTAGTCTCTAAATAAATGAAAAAGAGGTGGGGAAGTCAAAACAAGAACATGGTAGATTTAAATAATTGAGCAGAAAGAAGACATGCTGCTTTTAAACTAAGGAGGCATTCTGATATCTCCTCAAATAGATATAGAGGTACTATCAAAAAGTACTTGTCAAATAGCTATTATAATCTGAAAGATGTGATAATATGATGAAAGCCTAGTCAGCTAATTTTGTCATATAATTAGTGTTATTGCAGAAAGTACCGAATTGTGCTTATTCTGAGGCTAAATTGCCCCATAACCTCTTCAGATGGGTATTCTTTGACCAAGGGGGTGTTGGCTAGCTGTTTCATTCAAGGTCTTTGCTTAGCCAGAGATGATCCCATATAGAGTCAAGAAATACCTTGGGAAAGTTTCACGATCTCTTTCTGAACCTCCAGCTGCATATTATCTGCTACCCTGGCTTTACTAATTTGCTAAAGCCAAAGATTCTTAGGTGCCATGAACATTTTCAGCTGAACACTTTTAGGCAAGTGAAACTCGCGCTGCTCACGGCCCCATTCTGTTTTAATATTTACCCATTTGAAAAGTTTCCTCTTCACCATAGCTGGGGTTTTTTTTTTCCATTCTTTTCTTTGATCAGCTGAAAGAGAATCTATTTTTGAAAATTTGTTCCCATAACTAAACGAAGTGAGTTAACTTTGTCCCATGAGTTCAGCATCTGGAAGGGGAAGATCTAAGACTCGACATTATTAAACTAAACCACTCTCAGGGGGCACATTCTCTTTTTGATGAACACCAACGGGGTTCATTAGTTCTTCTGAATTTCTCTGGGAGATATGTGGGCAGAACCAAACCAGGAAATGATAGCTTCCAAACTTTGAAAATACCAGGGGACAACAGTTGACACTTTCCACTATGTCATTCTGCTGACCCCTGAGCTCTGCTTTTATCTCTGAATGCTGTGGTTCTCCTGTGGTTTTAATGAAGAAACATGGTGCTGTGGGAGGGCAATGAACCTGGGAAGGATCAAATCAGAATTTCGATACCACAGGCGAATTTACAATGCATAGGGTACCCCACCCTTGGCATTATTCATTGTTAAGAAGAAGGAAAAAATAGAGATATATTCTCTAAGACAAATAGAAAAATGATTATTTTTCACAAATATTTTTCATTTAAAAAATTCTAAATGTACACCTGTTAGTTTTAAAAGAAATATTAACCTATACACTCTAAATAATAATCACCTCTGATTGTCAAACAGTGACTAGCTATAATTCTCTACTCACAAAAAAAAGGAGGAAGTTTCACTTCCTTGAAGCCCCCAGCTTTCTTTTGCTGAGCATTGTGATGGAAATAGAACCGGGCTAATACTTTCTCAGAATAATAAGTAGCTTTTAAAATTTTAGGTTGTTTTGTAACTAGTGTGACTTATCTATCACAGTTTAAAAGGACGGTTCTAGAAACAGAAGTTGGTGGTATTACAACTGAACTTAACTATAGGGGGGACCCTAAAACGTCATTTCTAAAGAATCAGTCCTGATTAGACTGTATTAAATGTATCCACCAGATTTATGGACATTCAGTAAAACTTGACTCTCTTTAGCTGTTTAAAAGTCAGAGCCCAGTGACCCTAGAAAATCGGGCCAGAGTTGAAACTATGGTACTGTGTCAAACCACAAAAAAGAGAGGGAAAAGAAGGTACAGAAGAAAACAGAACTCTTTCACAATCCTCTTAGGTTTAAATGCAAATATGTTTTGCTTGATTAAAAAGAATGCAGTTGCTCCTAGACCCAGTCAATGCCAACTCAGAGTGACCCTAAAAGACACGGTAGAACTGTCCCTGTGAGTTTTGGGGACTGTAACTCTTCACCTGAGTAAAAAGTCTATCTTTCTCTGCCCAAGTGACTGGCGGGGCGGACCTTTTAGAATGCAGTGCAATGCGGAATCACTGTGCCACTAGGTAACAAGTTAGGTGTTGTTAAATGTATCTTAAATCAATATAATCATCAAAAGCACATTAGATGTATTGACTTTGGGGATGCCCCATATTAGAGTAAATGTTTCATCTAGAAAAAAAAGGCCCAACTTGGTAAATTTAACAAATTTTCATTGTCTATCATGCATGACACTAGGTAAGTGATTCTCTACAAGTAAAATTGATGTCCCATTTTTTAATCATTTGAATCTGCAATGTTTGAAGAGGTGATATATATAAAATTAAATTTATAATAATTTAAAAGCTTAAGAGATCTAGAATCACTTTATTTTTTTAAACTAATTTTACAAGCTAAGAATATCAATTGCAGAATATATAAACCAGGATATCGTAAAACTGTACATGCAAACATTTTCCCTCTTAAATCTTCAGTATCTTTGCTTTAAATTTCTATGTGATATATATCAAGACAAGTGCACCTATGGTACACAGATTCAGAATGGGCCATAGTAAACATTTGATAGAGTTTTAATTTGATAGGGAAAACTTTCCTATTGCATTGCTGTGGGCACTGAGTACATTTGAGATACTTCTTATTGTATCATTATATATTTGACTCACCTCTTTATCGAATTGTTTCTACCAAGTGCAAGATTAGATACAGGTGATACAATGGAGACAACCCCAAAAGTATAGGTGGTAGGCAAATTTTCTAGTTTTAATTACTGCAGTGAGTGTTGCATTTATGAGTATGACTAACAAGGGTTATAATATGTCTGGACGGAGGTGCTCAAAAGCATAGAGCTGGAACATCTCTCAGGTATCATTTGTTCCAAACCCCTAATTTATAGTCCAGGAAACTTGTCTGAAGTTTGTATGAAGTCAATAGAAACTGCCCTGCATCGGTTTGAAGTCCATAAATAATACTGCTCATATGTGACCCCATGCCGCTCAAAAGACAGTTATGTTCATGGATCATCTGATTAAAGACTAGACATAAATCAGATTCTAAACCCCTCTTCATTACAAAAAAAGATACTTATTCCTCAAGAATGTCAAATGTTTAAAAAATGGAAACTAGAGCCTTGTTTTATGTTGTTTTTTGCCTTGTTTCAGGGAATCACTTGCCCAGTATCATTCACAGCAGCATCTAAATGTGTTAAATTATAGATTCAGATATTTTTTTTAAAAAGGGGGGATAACTTCAGAAAGAAGGGAAGCAGCCATTCAAACCTGCAAGCAAGTAAACAGATCATCTCTAGCCCAGAATCTGGACCTCAGAGGGTGCTAGCCTGGGCATTTGTACGAGGTGGACAGCAAGGAGGTATGGAATGATAATCAGACTGAAGAATGAGGGTTGCTCCAATTCATCCAATTAAAGAAAAATGTGGATAGCAAAGATGTGTCATCAGATGATCTAGGGTTAATATCAGACATGTAAAGAGGAGTTATTATTTTTCACATAATGCATTTGAGACTTTTGTCATCTACATTATGAGCTTTATAGTCTCTGTCATAGGACAGTTAAGGGAATCACATTTTCTGTGAGATAAGAGAGGTGCAGCATGTGATGCAAATACAAGAACCTGATTCATGTCCCTAAATAGACTATATGTTTCCCCTCAACTAGTTCTCAATTGTTTATTTAATTCACAGAATGTGAAGATGGAAGATATTCGTTATTCATAAGATTCTCATGGAAAACTCTTCTCCAGGCCCTTGTCCAGACCAGGATACTTTGTAAAAGGAATTCATGGAATTTATTCAAAATAAAAATAATAAGGATGGTAAATGGGGAACTTAATTCCCTGAGGAAATGTATTGACTGTATCATCTGAATTACCATCAATGGTTAAGAAATATTTTCTTTTGTCCATACTATTCTTTTCTTGTTATATAATATTTCCCCTTAACTCCATCAGGAATATATAACTTACTCAAAATATCAGTGTACTGTAAGTCTTAAAGTACATTCACAAAGATGTTCAGCACAAAAGAAAATGTTAGCAATGATCGAAACCCATTTACTATCAAGTTTCTGATATAATCCACAACTGAAAAATGAAGTTGTTTTCCCTGTGGGAAAGAGGCTTGAGAACTATCAGAATGACTTCTCCATTAAAACTCATACATGACAACAATTTTTTCTCCTTTCAATGAGATCACTTTCTAGTTTCCAATGGTTAATTCCACAAAATTATTTGCTCTAGTGCAAAAATTAATTTTGGTGGGTAGTATATTGAACTCTAGACAGAAAATTCAAATGACTCTACCCTTAAAGATTTTAGCTATATTTTATTATTACAAATAGCACACTAGTAAAATGTGGTCAGTTATCTTATTTGTAGTTAGCATCAAAATAACTGAAATGGGCTTTTTTAATACCCCCCTCCGAATACTATGAATGTATTTCTTCCTTTTTAAATTTTTATGTTTCTAAGAATCTAAAATTCAACATGACACTTGAGGAAGAAAGCTGCTTCTACTGTAGCCGTCATGGATTCTAATTATATCCATATTCTTCATTACATTTTTGAGCAATTGTGAAAGGTAAGACTTCATATTTGATATAGACCTCAACATTTTTTATGAAGGTAATTAATAGAAATCAGGAAATATTCCAGTTTTGCTTGTTGTTTTTTCAGGCAACCAAATAATGGTCTGAGGACCATAAACTTTCTTTTATTCTCATATGAATATTATTCCAAGAGGAGTGCCCTTAAATATATTATCACAACTTTAAAGTAACAGTATGGATTCTAACTGTGTGGTTTGTTGATTTATTATTTCTTTAGTGTACATAATACATTTTTAAAGCTTCACAAAAGAAGAGAACAAAAAAATTCCATGTCCATTCTATTGTTTGCAAAAGTTCTATTTCAGGGTGGAGACCAGATTGAAAATTAATCTCAAAAATGTCATTCCTACGTACGAGTTGGAGAGGAGCCTGTTTGGTACTTACACTGCACTGCCAGGGGCCTGTAGAGCTGATGTCCTGAGTGTCTTGCAGACTGGAGATGGTTTCATTTAAAGTTGAGGCAGAAATTAGCCGTGGGCTCATTTCTCCAGGGGCAACACTGAAGTCATGGCCATCAAAGTCTTTAAGAAGTTCTCTTTGAGAAAAAAAAAAGATAATAAATTAAAACATCTTGATCAGTGGAATGAGAGTAAAGCTTCATTTTTGAATCACCAGATTGAGATGCATAAAAAAGTGAGCACACAGAACTCATTCAGTAGAGGCTGCTAAGGGACCTGCTCACAGTGTTAAAGGAGTGGTGTTGATAGATATCCTGATAGGAAACTCTTCTGTGCAAACTCATCATTAGAGAAGAGGAAAATAACAATTGCTACAACCTAGCACCATAATCTATTCTTTATGATCCATTGCATTAAAATGATAATACAATTTGCAATGCACCATTCTGGAATTGATTACTTCCCTCAGTCTGTTAATGGTGACAAACTTAGTCTTACCATTTAACCACAGTAGAGGTTGATTCTTGGTGTGGTGAAGCAAAACTGGACAACCCTGGGTGAGTAGAGGGATTTCATGTGTTTGGTGGTGTTTGTTTCTTTTTATTTTGATATTTTCTAGTACTTTCTCTCATCTTCTAGAAGGGCATGAATGGGTAATATGACTATAAATACCTTTTCCCTTTTATGGTTATTAGTGGAATGGAGAAAAGGTGGGTAGGCTCCTTTAGGGGATTTTCAAGAACTCAAACACATCCAAACCACGTGAGGTACCACACTGGTACATTAGAAACTACTAGAAAGCTCTGAAGACAAGATCTGGCTAAGTTGATTGGGAAGAAAATATTTTTCCACATGACAAATGCTCTTCTAAATTAAGCCTCATGTAAGGATACGCCATTCTTTCCATCTGCTCATTGCTTCCATTTTCCTTTTCCTCCCTTACCATCAGCACTTTCTTCCTTATTGCCTTCTGCTTTTCATTTTTCCCTAATGCATTTCCCTTGTATCATTGGAAAGTCAGTAAAGGCTTTTTGGTCTGTTTTTCTAGGAGAGAAATTCATATAGACTTGTGAAGTGATTTTTCAAGGGGAAAAAGATATGTTTTAAGAGTACAATGAACAGTGGTTTCAAAAAAAGTAGTTATTGATCTTATTACAAAAATGGACATAGATCTATTTGTCTCAGAGTAAAGATGAATGAACTAAGATATACAGAGAGAAACATGGTAGACTAAGCTTATGGGCCTGGAAACTGCAGGATGTGGAACCCATTTCAAACTAAAGGACAGCATATTTTGTCCTAATAATGTAGTCCTAGGTGAATTAGTGGCATCTGCATCTGATCTTGATGGTAACAAGGACTTGTAGTGGTAGACTGTGAAAATCAGATCTTAAAATAGAATGGGTTTTTAAAGTGTGGTTCATATTTGTTACTTGAATTATAGGAGTTGAGCCTCAGGTATATGCCAAAAAATCCAAATAAATAAAAATCTACGCAAAGATTTTAAAAGTTCTCTCCTCACCTGATATAGATATAAATCGTTTGCTCATTGCATCCTTTCAGCCTTTTAAAACAAATTTACTAAAGCAAAAGTGTTCTTTGTACCCTGTGGCAGCAAGACAACTTACCTGCCAAGCTCAACATTTCTATAACCAAATCAATATTTCAGTAGTCTCCAATTATAAATCTGGTGTTGATTTAAATTATAGAAAATAATGAATTATCTAATTAGAAAACCAACAAAAGAGTGAAAAAATAATTAGAGTGTTTATTCTTCCCTGATGATAAGGAATTCTTTGACAAGACAGAATGCTATTTCCAGCAGGCATCATTTCATAGGTGTAATCGATCTTGAAAGTTAAAGGTTCATTTGCATTTTTAACATTGGGAGCTAAATATACTGTGTTGGCAGAGATGTTAAGTGGACACTTACCGATTGCAGAGTTTATAACTTGTTTGTTTGTGAAATTTCCTGCCACTATGACATATTAACCAAGTGCGCACGTACATGGTAACAAAGTACTCAGGGCAGTCTCTGCTCTGTAGTAAAAATCTTTCAAGGTCTGTTGAGCCAATAATAACCACTGTTACACTACTGATTTGCTTTGCGTTTTTATAAATTCTTTTCTTGAGAATCATCAGTTTGGTGTGCATTTAGACCAATCACAGAGTCTTTGTCATTTTTGAGATTTTACCCATTCATGAATCCATTCACTTATTTTTCCACTTAGTTAATGTTTAGGCACTTGTGCTCATTGTTCAGTGCTAATGAGTGGGTTCCAACTCATAGTGGTGCCATGGACCATGAGAGGAAGCACTGCTTTATCTGTCACCATCCTCACAATTTTTGTCCTGTTTGAGCCTGTGCTGCAGCCACCTGCAAGGAACTGTCAATCCACCCCTTGAGGGTCTTCCGTCTTTTCAGTGGCTGTCTACTTTATCAAATATGAGTCTTTTCCCAGTCAATGTTTACTGTACATGGAATTACCCAAAGAGTTTTGGGTACTAAATTGTTTGCCCTTAACTGCTAGTCTAAGTGCTGTGAGTTTGAACCTTCCAGTGAGTGTTACCATGGTCGAAAGACATGAAAGCCATGTTGTCATAAATGTTACAGCTAAGAATACTCTCAGGAATAACTCTACTCTGTAGCACATGAAATCTCCAAGAGTTGGAACCATGGTCACAACGGTTTTTACTTGAAACCCTGTAGGGGACACAAAGATGGGACATACAGACAGTCACAAGGACAAGATCTTTAGCCTAGCAATTCAAATGAGGTGATTAGACAACTATGAATACTTATAATCCTAAAAGTAAAGTTAAAAAGTATATAGAGAAGTCCACAATGCTTACTATGTATACATTCTTTCATGCTGGATATATCAACAACTCCTTATGAAAACTAGACCTGGAAGGTTCAGCAAACTTTACATATTCTGAGAAAGCATGCTCTGGTTCTTAGGCACAGGGATTTAAAATAGATCTAAAGTGCACGAGCTGATACTCATGTTCCAGTTGAGCTGAGCTATTTGGAGAATGAAAAATTATCAAAGAGGTCATAATTATTCATGGAAAAGATATTATTCTCCAGGAATTAAGGTGTCATTGAAGAGATTTCACAAGAATTCAAAATGTGCACTTTGAAAGCTTGTTGGGAACAATTGGATCTGCACTGGTTTGGAGGGGTAGGTTGCAATCAAAATAAGTAGAACTGTTAAAAGTATTGCAAAAATTAAAGGCCAAGGATTAAAAATAAAAACCTTAACTGTGAAAATGAAACTTAATGTATGAGGTGGACTCACTTGACTAATTAGACATTGAAACATAACTGATTTTTGTTTAATCAACAAGCACATCTGAACTTCACCCTAATTTTTGGTACTCGACCAGGTGCCTGTGAATATTTCCATGAATAAAAGATGTGTAGATAGGTGGATGGATACACAGATGCTTAGATTCTTAAATATAGAATATTAGTATCATTAAGAAGATTACAAATTGCATTTGCTTTTATCTTTAGCCTAGCAAGAGAAATAGCCAAATAGGCTCAAGGAGAGGAACACCACAGATCTACCAGAAGCTTCAAAAATGTTAAGAAAGTTGACTTAAAATAACAATTGAGATCACAGGTTTGGTGTCAAATGATCTAGATTGAAATCTCAGTTGTGTCACTGTACAGCAGTGGCTTAACGTCCCGTAAGAGTCTGTTTCTAAAGAGTTCTGTTTCTAAAATTTCAGAACCCTCATGCACTTTTTATTTTTCTTATAAACATTAAATTATACTTGAAAAGTTCTTAGAGTTGTATCTAGGAAACATTTAAAAATGTGAGACTAAAAGAAGGCAGAGATCCTGAGATGTGATTGTTGTGTCCAGAGATGCTTGTTGAATGCAGGCGTATGGATGATAGAACCTACCGAGAAGACATATGGAAAAAGTAGGATACACTGAAGAATGAGAACTAAGGGCAAACTCATAGAAAACACCAGAATTCAAGAGTGAGAAGGAAACGTCAGGAAAAGAGTGATGGTTAAATGGTTAAAATAAAAGAAACAGGTTTTAAATTTTCTTGTATAATGAAAATGTAATCATTTCCCCTGATTCATTAAGTAAAAAAAGTGGGGGGCCAAATTTGAATGTCAGGAGCTTCATCATTTTTCTACGTGGCTTTCTTAAAAATCTCTTTTCATGTGAGCCTTTTATATTTTTCTAAACTTAAGAATTTCCCACGTGATATTGGCTTTTTCTTTTTGTTCACAGCAAGGGTTTATTAGAGTATTTTCCTAGACTGGGCCAATAAAATGATAAATTTTATTGCCTTGAAAGTTTTACAAAATTTGTGATCTTCACAAGATAGTAAGTTAAAAAAGCTCCTATTAAAAAGAGGTCAAAGTAACAGTGTATGACACATGCTTTCACCACACTGTTCTTAGTTGTTAATATTTATATCAAGGAATAGTAACTGATAATGATATGACTTCGTGTGACCAGTAAAGGGAGATCAGTGGACAATTCAGTAATTTCATTTATTTTCACATGATAATGACTGAATTAGTGTTTGAGAGAATTCTCAGTATGATAGGTTTACTCTGTAAGTGAAGTACAGTACTTAATACTTTAAAAGAAATTGTAAGTACATAAATTCCAGAACTAAAGCTAAATTAAATTAAGCTTCTAATATATATTAAGAGAAGGCATGTTTTTCTTTCTCTTTCAAAAAAATCATTCTAATGGGGGTTCATTCACCTCTTATCACAATCCATACATCCATTCATTGTACTTCAAGCACATTTATACATTTGTTGCCATCATTGTTCTCAAAACATTTGCTATCCACTTAAGCCCTTGATATCAGCTCCTCACATTTCTTCCCCTCCCTCCCTGCTCTCCCACCCCTTGCAAACTCTTGATAACTTATAAATTATTCCTATTTTGTCATATCTTTCACTATCCAATGTCTTCCTTCATGCACTTCCCTGATGTCCATACCCCAGGTAGGAGGTTGTATGTAGATCCTTATAGTCAATCTCCCCTTTCTACTCCATCTTCCCTTTACTCTCCCGGTATTGCCTGTTTCACCACTGGTCTTGAAGGGATCATCTGTACTGGATTCCCTATGTTCCTGGTTCCTATCTGTACCAGTGTACATCCTCTGATCTAGTCGGATATATCAGATAGAATTGGGATCATCAGAGTGTGGAGGAGGAAGCATTGAAGAACTAGAGGAAAGTCGTATGTTTCATCATTGCTACAGTGCACCCTGACTGGCTTATCTCCTCCTCATGACCCTTCTGTAGGAGGATGTCCCTACATTAGCTACAGATGAGCTTTGGGTCCCTGATCTGTACTCCCCCTCATTTATGATGTAATTTTTAGTTTTGATGTCTGATACCTGATCCCTTCAATATTTTGTGATCACACAGGCTGGTGTGCTTCTTCAATATGGACATTGTTGCTTCTGAGCTAGATAGCCACTTGTTTACCTTCAATCCTTTAAAACTCCAGATGCTATATCTTTTGATGGCCAGGCACCTTCAGCTTTCTTCACCACATTTGTTTTGCTGATGTGCTTTCTCTTATTTTATCTTTATAAAATTCTTTAATCTTAATTTTCTTTTAAAACTTGACTCTTACCCTAGTCCTATGTTTATGTTTTTAAAGAACTCTAATTTTCACAACCTTATGATTGCATTCAACTCCAATTTTGGATCCTAAAATTATTTACCTTTTCTGTTTCACATATGAAGTCCATAGTCTTTAATGTTTGAGAGAGAAAAGAAAGTGCTTTTAGTAGTTTATTAAAGATATGAACTGCATAAATTACCACACCTAATTTCATCTCTTTCTCAAGTATGCCCATGAGAGACAACAACAAAAAGTATAGAAACATTTGTGATGTTCAATGACACATGCGAAAAGGTCTGGCATGCTGAGCCCTGGTGGCATAGTGGTTATGTTTGGGACTGTGGTCCACTGGGTTGGTGGTTCAAATCCAGCAACAGTTCTCCAGGAGCAAGACTGGACCTGTTACTCCCACCAGAGGGTGGTGATGTCCACCCCCCCCCAAAAAAAATAAAAGGTCTGGCATAGGAAGATATCATTTAAGGTAAATTTTTCCCTATGTAGTTTAAATACAAAATTAATTATATTAGAAATATATTTTTATTTAATTAGAGCTGCAAAATTAAAATATTATTTAATAAAAGAGCAACTTGATTTTAAATAACTTCTATAATATATCTAAGTGTGACAGATGAATGACAGGTGAATTTTTCATTTTCAGTATTTATTTCCAATGTGAATGTGTCTTTAGTTATTCTCAAAATACAGAGGTACATGCGTAAGTAGGAAGAGGAGAGTTATTGAGAAGTTTCTATATAATCCTTTTCCTTTATTACTATTATTCTCCCCATTCAGACTAGGATAAAATGTGAATGAAAATTAAGTGCTTTGCCCCAAAAAGACTCTCAAAGGAATGATGAGCCAAGTAAAAACTATTGGTCATGGGATCAAACTCTTGACTTTTTGTATTATTGAAAGAAGTTGATCTCTATTCATGACTAAGTGAAATACAATTAATTTAATAATTGCATTAAATATTTCCAGAGAAGGAGTAATTTAATATAATACCACCAAACAGATAGCACATATGATTCCAGGTATTGATTATTATTACAGGTATTGAAAAATACCTTGGTTTATAAGCCTATTGGTCTTATACAGAAGTTACACATGGCAAATGTGTAAGGATGACACTTTTGACTCATCCATAGATATTGTATCTTTTTGGATATTAGGATTTATGGCTTAATAATGTAGTACAAAGAATTTTCATAATGCTGCCCCAAGACTTAGGACTATGACTTCTAGAATCAATTCATAAGTGAAGAAATGGTGAGTTGAATCAAGTCATTATAATGCAGCGACTTATAGATTATTTTTGAAATTAGATGAGTTAGGGATCAAATTCCAGGCTTGCCTCAGCCTAACAGCTATTTTACTCTCGAGTTTCAGGTTAATCCCACTGAAAATTGGAAGGAATAAATGAGATGATCCCTGTGGAGACAAGGACAATGCAAAGGAAATGCAGACACTCAAGTTTAGAACCCCTCTCTTACTTCTATAGAAATTATGTGCTGTAATCTTCAAAGATGACTGCATTTGCTTTTATTTCTATAGAATATTTATCCACAAAGTAAAGAGTGTACTGTTGAATTAAAGTTTATAGTGATATGTCCTTGAAGTCAAGTTTTCTAAAACAGTTGTTTAAATCTGTGGGAAGCAATAAATGAGTCACTGTAACCTTGTGAGAAAACAAGGATTATACAGAAATGCATGACTCATCTGTGTCTTCCTCACACTTTTACTTGGGTAAGAGAGAAGGTGTATGGGTTTGCAAATCTCCTTCTAGGATTATGACGGTAGATGTTACATAGTCATCCACTCTAAGTTAGGTAAAAGACTGAGTGCTTTTGCAATTTCTTTAAAAGGCAGTCTTTTTGTGACCTGAGGAAATTTAAAAATAAAAAAGATAATAAGTAATAATAAAGTCAACAGTTCATTTGATTGGAGTTTCTGACATGAGAACTTTGGAGACCATGCACTTTTCCTTCCCAAGGCCTCAAACTTTACACAAAAGAGAAAATTAGTTCCCATTAAATTTAATGTTTATGTAAGCAGGGAATAAATCTGTTATATATATTTATAGGTTTAGTACTAAGGTAGAAACTGGACCTTGAACCTCCTTCCCAGGCACTCTCCCTCAAGGCAAGACCACTGTGTTCTAGTAATCTGGTATTTCATGATGCTCACTGGCCCAATGTGATCACTGAAGTCAAATGGCTTCATAAGCAAATGTGATGAAGAAAACCCATGGTGTCCAGCTACCAAAAGCTATAGTGTCTGAGGTCTCAAAGCCTGAAGATAAACAAATGGCTATCTAGCTGAGAAGGATCCAAGTTCACATGGAAGAAGTGACCATGAGGTGTCAAAAGGACCAGGCCTCAGGCATCAAACAGGAAAAAAAATTGTATCACTGTATGTGCTCTCTCAGACAACCACTGAGGACATGTGGGGGAGTGAGCAAGAGTGGTGAAGAGAGCTGATGGTACCCGGTTACCAAAAGATACAACGTCTGAGGATTTAAAAGCTTGAGGGTGAACAAATGGTCATATGGCCTAGGATCAACAAAGCCCGCCGTAAAAGAAGCACACCAGCTTTTGTAACCATGAGGTGTGGAAAGAGCCAGATATCAAACATCAAAGAACAGAAACCATATCATTGTGTGCCCACCCTCTCAACATGATCATTGAAGACAAAAGGGAGCAGACCCAGACAGAGAGGAGAAATCCGATGGCACCCAGCTACCAAATAATAAAGTATCTGGGATTGTGAAGGCTTTAAGGTGAACAAGTGGCCATCTAGCCCAGAAGCAGCAAAGCCCATGGGAAAAACATGGGAAAAACACACTAGCCTATGTGACCACAGTGGAGGAGGGGGGGAAAGGGGATGTGAAGGGAGCAGATATCAAGCATAGAAGAATAAGATTCACATGACTCTGAATGAGGGGGAGAAGCAGACAGGTGATCTGAGACCCACCTGAGGGTAATTGGACACCTTCTTACAGGGAGAATCATGGGGAGAAAACAGGCCAGTAAGGTTCAGTGAGGTGGCAATGAAGCATACAACTTTACTCTAGTTCCTGAATGGTTCTTCCCCCCAACTGTCACGGTCCCAATTCCATCTTATAAATCCAGCTAGACTGGAGGAGGTACACTGGTAGAGACGGGAAATGGAAATGCGGGGAACCCAGGACAGATGAACCCCTTGGAGCCAGTAGTAAGAGTGGAGCTGCTGGATGGGTGGAGGAAAAGTGGGGTTGAGAGGGGGAGCCAACTACAAGGATCTACACATGACCTCCTACCAGGAGGACAGACACTGGTGAAAGGGCAAGGGGAGACATCGAGCAGTGTAGGTTATGACAAAACAATCATAATTTATGAAGTATTGAGGGTTGGTGGGGGAGTGGGGAGCAAGGGGGAAGGGGAAAAGATGAGAAGCTGATGTCAAGGGCTTGATCCTGGAGCAGCAGGCATGCGAAGAAGTGTGGCACAATATATGTATTTATGTATTGTGAAAAATGATGCATGAGCCCCCAATAAAATGATTTAAAAAGTTAATGCTTATATATTTTTTAATCTTGAAAAACCTAGAACATAGGTAAAAACAAATTTTATTTTATTCATCAATTTTATTGTACTGCTATAATAAATCATCTTGCACACACAGTAGCTACCCCATGTATGACTAGATCTATAGACAAATACCTGGACATATGGTTGCTGACCCATGGAAGCATTTTGAGTATTGAAATATATGTACATTTTCCTAAACAATGCGCTCATTTGAGTTGCCACCAGTAATGCATGAGTGTGAATGTTTCAACACATCCTTACTAATATTGGATATTATCACACATCTTAATCTTTACCATTAGGATAAGAAATGCTGTTCAGTTACTTATTTGTAATTCCTTGATGAGTTAGGTTTAACGTGTTCATATACGTTTAATTTTTCTGTGATTTTTCCCATGCTCTATCAGCTCATTTAATGATCCTTGGATATAAGGCCATCATTTGTCTGATGGTTAATTGTGCTCTGGTGGTTTGTGTGTTACTCTGCTGCTGTAAGCTATGTTATTGATATTTCAAATGCCAGATGACTTGCTCAAAGTGAACTAGTTTTAGCAGAGTTTCCAGACTAAGACAATGCTACAAAGTAGTGTGGGAATGGAAACACCATATTATCCAAGAATACCTTTGTCTGGATATACCTCCAAGGAAATAAAAGAAAGAATAAAAACAGCTGTATGCTCTCACGTGTTCACTGCAGCACAGTTCACAATATCAAAAATCTGGAAGCACCCTAAATGTCCATTATTAGAAGAATAGATAAATAAAATCTACGACATATAAGATTATTATGCACCACTAAAAAGCAGTGATGAAACTACACATTAGCTGAAGACATGGAGGGATCTATTGAGCAAAGTTCGTCAATCACAAAAAGGACAAATACTGAGTCCACTACTCTAAGGATAAACACCAAAGAAAAGGACAGACTTCTGTCCTCCGAGCACATCAGCTTCTAATCCGATCTCTCAACCAAAGAGGAAGTGAGCCAGCCTAAAGGCCATGAACCATCAAATATAACGCTCCCCTTAATTGTTGGCACCTTAAAGCCAATATCAGCAGAAGAGCCACACCTTAGCTGGTGGAAGTTCTCTCAAAATGGGAGAAGAAGGTTAAGACAAATCAGTCCCTACCCTATAACATTGTTCTAATGTCACCTCAAATCTGTAGATACGCTTACAAGAGTGATTAGTGAACCTACAGGAGATTCAAGTAAAGGGTGGGAGGGGTATATTTGTCTTGGAGAAGAAAATTACATGACCGTTGGTGGGTAAACTGAATGGGTCAACCAGCCATAGGAGAAAGTGGTTAGTATTACTTATAGAGAAAGCCATCGGCCATTATGCTCTGGATCACCTTGTTGACTGGACAATTTTATCCTTGTTTTTGTGTAGCCCTTGGTGACCCAGGTCACATGCTGCAGACAACTGATACTTTAGACTTTTGAGGTGAACAACACACTTCACAGGCCACACCAGAAAGATCTGATTTGAAAATCCCATTAAACTACTAGACTTTACCTTAAACTCACGTGAAGTAGATTTAAGGAAAGGGATTACTCCCTTAGACTTAAGGTTGCAATGGCGTAGTGTGAAGAAGCAGATGACCGCTATCCCAAATTTATATAGTTGGTGGTTGTTGACATTTCTGAGATCTTCCTTTGAGGGTGCCCAAATATGGTGGTCCAGGACTACCATGTAC
Source organism: Nesogale talazaci (assembly GCA_004026705.1). Taxonomy (NCBI): domain Eukaryota; kingdom Metazoa; phylum Chordata; class Mammalia; order Afrosoricida; family Tenrecidae; genus Nesogale; species Nesogale talazaci. The sequence continues at coordinate 52,296 of PVJH01010278.1, read as the reverse complement.
TATGTTCAAGTTCTCTTTGCTTTTTTTTTAATGACATGTGTTAGTCTCTCAGGTGAATGAGTTGCCCTATTCCCTAGCTCTCAATGTTTGTGTCAACACTGTCCAGTAAGTTAAGCTGTTAATCTGTACACGTCAACTGTTTATATACTACATTCTAAAAACTTGCTTAAGCATGCATAACTTCCCATTATCAACAGTGTTTTAAATTTTATGCCACTGGCTAACCTAGTGATACCATCCAAAGAATTTTTTCTTATGCTTCGCAGGGATGATTTATAATGTTTCCCAGTAAAAAAGCATTTGAAAGACATCTCTAAAACAAACCAGTGACATACTGAAACCATAGATAAATGAATGAATTTGGGGCTCACACTTTAGGGGAACCCTAATCTAGGTGAAGTTAGTTCTTAGGATATGGTCCACTAAACACTTACCCTCATGAGGAGATCACGGACACTTTGGGTGTTATAGTAAAGTGTGGTGAAAAAATCAGAAACTGGTTAGCTTTCAATAAGTTTAGTGTGTGGAATATTAATGGGTTATCTTAAAAGAAGTAATCATCAAAGTAAGGAGTCAACTAAATCTACCTGTAGGAAGCACATAAACTTGCATTATACAAGGATTGTAAATTAAAAAATCCAAATTTGGGAGAAGAGATAGTATCAGAACTTATATTCTGAACTCCCATTTTGACAAAGGCTATGCAGAACAGTGAAAGTCCCAACTCGATTTTCGATCATCTCTGACCATAGTCCAAGCATATGAATAGCCTTGTCATCCAACAGGTTCAACAGAGAACATTGTAAAGTGGGTTACGGCAGATGCAGTTATGTTAAAATACAACACTTTTCATTTGATCTCCTAATTGCCCAATTTTAAAATTGTTTCAGATTTTACTATTTTTTGCTTTTTTCTATTTTAGGTTTTCTCTTTTCATGTTTTTTTCCTGTTTTTGTGTTGTGTATTTTTCTATGTGAAATCTACAATAAATGAATCTGTAGATACAGTAACTAGACGAGTAATTACCTAGGGGCAAGACAGGGGTGGTTGGGTTGAAATGAAGAGCTAACAACAATAATTACAAGAAGAAAATGTCATGGAATTGATTGTAATGATGATTGCACAATTGTTAATAAGCTAGAACGATTACATTTGCAATATATGAATTACATGTCAATTAAGTATGAAATGGAATGCATAAAGTTAAGTATCCTAGGCTTTAGTGAACGGAATTGGACTTGCATTTTGAAACAAACAATCTTATCAATCATATAGTTTACTACACCAGGAATGACAAATTCATCATCAGCAAGGTCATTAAAAGATGTACCTTGAAGTGAGGTCGCATCCTTTCTCCACATTTATTCAATTGGTATGCTAAGCAGACAATCTGTAAAGCTAGATTTTATACAATAGAGCGTGACATCAAGAGTGGAGGGTTATTACCAACCTATAATATTCAGATGCTGAATAACCCGGCTTGCTACAAGTAAGAAGGACTTAAAGCATTTACTGATAAAGCTCAAGGATGATAACTTTCAGTATGGATTACAATCCAATGTAAAAAACTTGAAGTCTTCAAAACAATTGGTAACCACATGATAAATGGAGAAAAACCAAATATTTTGTCTTGCTTGGTTTCAGTTAAGGTTCTTGGAATCAGCAGTAAAAAAGCACACAAAAAAAGAAAACGCAAAGAACATATTGCAAGGACAAATCTACCTCACAAGACTTCTTTAAAGTGTTCAAGGGCAGGGATGTCATTTTGAAGAATAAGGTTCTACCCCATGGCATGGTATTTTCAACTGCCTCCTATGTGTGAAAGATGGACATCATGATATTCTTTATTAGAACCAGCAATTACTTAGAACAAACTTGGTAAGGTAACTTAAAGGCTAATTTAATAACATTATATATCTATAACTGTATTTTTATTGTGAGGTATAGAAATATGCTGAAGTCCTACAGTTATAGAAAGTTCCAAAATAAAATGATCACTTTTATAACTTCATAGCAGAACATTTTAGGACATCAATAAATATTTGAAATTATGATAAAATATATAAAGCACAATTTATAGATTTTTTCAGCATTTCCAAATATGACCTGCTATTTAGTTCCTACTTCGTAGTGACAGAAGCATGAACCATGAGTCAATTATTGCTGAGATATGAGGTTTGGGGAATAAAATGAACTGAAGCTCATAAAATTAATTTATATTTCTATCTATGTTATAGGTCATTTTTGAGATTCTGGGTTTTGTTAAGTGATCTAAAAGTATTTCCAATATTTTAGCCAAAGAGTATCTAGAATTAGTTTGAACAAGGTAAGAGAACAAATCCATTAGCTTATGGAAAGAAAAGAGACATGCAAAAGGCACTAAAATCACATAGAAAGAAAATCTTTTGAGAATGATAATGGAAACAAGTGTATAAATATGCTTGACAGTATGGAGGTAGATATGGATTGTGATAAGAGTTGTATGAGCCCCCAATAAAATGATTTAAAAAGAAAAGGAAAAATGTCAGTATAAATTATTAATGGAAGTTTAAGAAATGAATAGTACACCCAGAATGCTTTTTGGAGGGAAGGATGAGTAGATTTAGTTCTCAGGTATTTTGGGTATGTTCTTAGGAGAGACCAGTCCCTTACTTGGTAAGGCAGAGGGGGAGTGAAAAAGAGGAATCTCTAAAGGAGATGGATTGACACAGTGGTTGCAACAATGAGTTTAAAAAAATTATGAGTCTGATGCAGCACTGGACAGTCTTTCATTCTGTTATACACAGGGTCACTGTGGCATAGCATGGTAGTTAGATCATTTTAGATTAACTTGACAATATTTAAAAATATACTGAAGAATAACCCTATCAGTCAGATCATGGCCAGGCGCTGTCTCTTTGTGGATCTGACCTTCTATAAGGAGGATCCTGGGAACCTCCCTGTTTCTCAGCTACTCTGGCTTCCTGCCACCTAGGACCCTGAGAGTTGCCAGAGTCCTTTCATGTTTGTACCTACCTGGGATCTACATGATAACCCCACTGGCCTGTGGTCTTCCTGCATTCTGCATCATTGCATGTGGTAGCAGTAGTCTGAAGAGGAACTTATGTACTAATATTCAATTTATAGACTGGAATGCTTTCTAGATTATATAATTACATCTTGACATAAAGCTCCTTCTTATACACATATGAGTGTCACTGGATTTGTTTCTCTTGTCAACCCAGCCAAGCAAACATAGGATTCTTTCAGCTCAAAGGCAGATAACAACAGCAATTTAAAAAGTCTTTCCTTTTCTCCTTCTCTGGTCTTTTTACAAAGCCATTTTCTCAAAAGCAAATGCTCCAGGTCATGTTTGCCATTACAAGATTCACAGAGGGCAGTTTTTCTCACAGATTGATGGATCGTGAAGGGAAAGAAACAATATTCAGGAAGAAATGTCCATTTGTAGGAGGGGAGTTAGGGGGACATTGCCACCCCAAGATGGAGGGAAGGAGATGAAGTGTAAGAAAGATTGAGCAGTGTCTTCCTAAAGCAAACTAATCCTGTGGTTAGGCGCCACCAAGTCAGCTCCTTTTCATGTAGACCGTATGCACACAAGAGAAAACCTGCCAGATTCCAGCACCATCATCGTAATTGTTCCTATCCTTGAGCCATTGTTGAGCGACAGTGTCAAATCTAAAATAACAATTAAAATTGCATGTGCTCTTCTGAGCCCCAAACAAACTAGCTGCCATCTAGGCAATGCTGAGTCATAGGGACTTGGTAGGGCAGGGCAGATCTTCCCTGTGAGTTTCTGAAGCCATAACTCTTTTTTCTATTTATTTTATTGGGGGCTCTTATAACCTTGAGTACATCATTTGTATCAAGCATACTTGTACATATATTACCATATTCATTTTGAAATAATTTCCACTTGAGCCCTTGGTATGTTAAACTCCTCCTTCTCCCTCCCTCCTTTTTTAATGGATCATTTTATTGGGGGCTCATACAACACATTATGGCAATAGAGAGCCTGGTCACACCCATGGTGTTTGTAAGGTTGTTTGTAATATAAAATGATGTATTTCCTCATCAACAATTGAATGAGTAGAGTCAGCTATAAGAATAGTAAAATATTGCATAATTGCTATTGTTGCAAGGTCCCATGCAGTAGGTTCCGACTATGTACAGTAGAACAAAGATTAAAGGAACCACCTGGCCTGAATTATACTCACATTTTTACGATGATGGATACCAATATTCCTGTCAATGGGCCAGTTGATTTTGGTGAGATCCTTGCTCTCTTTCATTTACTTTACTAAATATCATGTTCTCCATAGATTAATCCCTGGAGATAACATGTCCAAAGTATGTAAGACATCTTATCATTCTTGTTTCTAAGGAGCATTCTTACTATGCTTCTTCTAAGATCTATTTTTTTGCATACTTCTGGTAGCCAATATTCTTTTCCAACTTGATATTTAAATGTATCAATGATTCCTGGGCTTTCTTTAATTATTTAAAAAATTCACATGTGAGCTGAGCCCCGGTGGCGTAGTGGTTGTGCGCAGGACTGTGGCCCACTGGGATGGAGGTTCAATTCCAGCTTCATAGGAGCAAAGGTTGGACCTCCTAGTCCCACCACAAGAGGGCAGTGATGCCAAAAAACCCCAAAAACAAACAAAAAAATTCACATGCACAAAAGGCTATGGAAAATACTACAACTAGTGTCAGGCACATATTTGCACTCAAGGTGCTACCATTGCACTTTAACACTTTTCTACAATTTTAAATTTTTCTTGCAGTTGATCTGCCCAGTATACTATTATGTTTGATTTTTTGACTGCTGCTTTCATGATGATCCATTATAGACCCAAGTTAAAGGAATCCCTTGGCTATGTTTATATTTTCTCCATTTATCTCCATTTCTCCATTTATCTCCATTTATGGCATATGCTTATGTAGACATCTTATCATTAGTAATACCAGCATAAGTAAAAAAAAAGTATTGCTATCCATTTATAAAACCTTTGTTTAAGAAGAATATTAAAAAGAATATAAAATGTGAGCTATTTTTTCTCATAGCATATGATCTCCCTAAGTCTATTCACTTATGAAAGTGATGTTTCCTTATCTACAAACTTTCCCAAACAATTTTGCACTCTTCACAATTTTCACCACATTAGAAGAGCAGTTTTGTCATCCTTGAAAGACCCAAACTATATTCCTTTCAAAATCTGATGGGTGCAATTTGTTTTTCTGATACAATTTCCACCCACAAAAGATGAACAGACACATTTTAGTGATGGGTGAAAGTATTTTTTTTCATTTTCACTTTTCATCCTGCAATTTTCATTTTTTAAAATCTTCCTTTTCCTTTACCTCTATGTTCACCCTTGTGTCGTTTGAGAAAACCTATCAAGAATACCACTGTGAAATCCCCAAAGTTCATGAAACCGTGGGAGCTGAACTCTCTATCTTAAGTTAAACTGCTTCAAAAGATTCCCTCAGTAAGCAATCTTATAACTTGACCTTTTTTGGGGGGAAGGCATCTTAATGAGACTAAGGCAAACGTCTTATTGAATATGGGAACTTGGTTGTAGAGACATCAATAGGTTGGTTTGTGATAAAGCCCTATCTGCCTGAACTGGAATGCTAGTAGCCATTTATTTTAATAACTGTATTATGAATTGAGTGAAAGTTTACAGAGAGGATCAGTTTTATATTTAGTACTTCAACCAAATTTTATTTTATTCCATTGATCTTTTGAGTGCATCCCGTGCAAAGTAATGCTATTTATCTGATGTCCTCACTCTGTTTCTGGTTTATATTCTTTCTCCTTTGCTAACCCTTCTGAATTTTAACCCTGAGGAAATTTTTCTCTTTTGATGTCAATAGTTGCCTATTTCCCTTAAGGTTCCCCTAAGAGACTTGACTATGGTCTGGTTGGAGATTGAATGCTGGGGTAAATTCATTTCTAGACCTGAAAGAGGAGTGAGGTCCCTAGAGTCAGGGTTTCCTTTTACTTTCCTATTCTAGTTAGGATCTTCTAAATGAATTCCTTTCACAGGAGTTGGGAGTGGCAGCCACGAACAATCTAGTTCTGGTCTCAGGAAGTAGCAGTAGTTCTTGGCTTACCTTAGTACATAAGAATGTCAAATTCAAAAGCAAGAATAACACTGAAAATTAATTGCCAATTTTTAAAAGAGGCAATTCATTAAGGAACAAATGCAGATATCAAATAAAACCATGAAAGGATGGTATATGCTATTATTTATTAGAAAAACACAAGTGAATGCACCATGAGATTTCATGAACTATGTAGAACAACAACTCTGATGTGTCTTTAATAATAATTTTTGCTGTGCTAGGTTCTTTGGATTTTCATATAAATTGTAGAATTAAGCTACCAAATAAAAAGACCCAGTTTGAATAATGTTTGGGATTCCACCAAGTCTAAATATCACTTTGAAGAAGAGAAGTGACATGTTAAAAACAGAGTTTTTTGACTCAAGAACATGATCCATCAATTTATTAAGACATTCTTTAATTCCTTTTAGAAATACCTTACATCATTCAGTGTACACATTTTACACATTTGGAGTCAGATTTAACCATGAGTCAGATTTATTCATGACATGCAGGTATATTTTTAAATTTTGATTTCTGATGCAATATTGGTCAGAAATTTAGAAATATAATTTGTCATTTTACATTGATCTAGCAACCTTTAACCTCATCAAAATCATATATTGATTCAACTTTATGACAATGATTTTAACAGTTTGGATAGATGAACAACTTCATTGCAGAGTTGACCCCCCAGCCCCCACCCCACACACAACAAATATAAAATTAGTATAAACTGCCTCCATGACTATATTGATCTGAGAAATTGAACTAATAAATGTAAAATCTTCTTAAAAAATCTCTAGGAAGGAAAGTATTTTTTAGAATGATAAAGGGAACAAATGTGCAAAAGTACTTTACACAATGGATGGATGGATGAATTGTGATAAGAGTTGTACAAGTCCCCAATAAAATGACAACAAAAATATTCTGAAAACTATCTACTAAATTAAATAAACGAACAAACAAAAGGAAATTTCTAGGTCGAGTGACTTCCTTGGTGAATTTCATCACATTTTGAAGTAAGAAACATTATCAATGCTACATAGGTTTTCTAATAAGAACAGCTTAAATTTGATCTTAAATTTAATAATAATTCTAACTGGGAAAATAGCCACAAACCAATACCAATTTGAATCTAGCCATAAATTATGAGGATCATATATCATGAGTTTTTCCCACAAAATATAAACTACGGTAAGTAAACAAATGTGATTTATCACATTCATAAATTTTTTGCTTTTTGTTATTTTCTTTCAAAATCATGCAGCTTAAAAAAATGATCCTGGTTATTTTGAAAATCATAGTTGAAAAAGAACCACAACTGTTTAAATCAACACTGATTCTATCTCGGCAGTCAGCTACTTATGTAACACACATAACTTGCTCTGTTCACATTACTAACTGGAAACAAAATGAATATCATTTTGATGTTACGTAATATATTTGACTGAAGTCCTTAGGCATATGTATCCAAACTATCTGCCACTGAGGTTTTTAGGTCACGCTGCCACATGAAAAAGGTATTAAATTTCACATAAAATGCCAAGTTCGGGAACTTCGAGTGGAAAACCCCATAGGTTCAGGCAGTTTTGTCACAATTATCCAGACTGCAGAACCTGCAGCTCTGAAGCAGGTCATTGTGAAACTTAAACCAGTTGGCAGCAGGTAAGGGGACAAGGTGTTTAAGAGCGTGTGGTTTATACAGTGCCAAATGCTGAACAAGGGGTTGATACTGACCTACTTACTTATTAATGTGAAAATGCTAAATTATGTTTTTTCCCATTTTCCTTTTAAAGCAACTGCAGGTATAACTGAATTCTCAGGTGTTTTACAACTCCCAATTCCCTTCTCATTCGTTTCTCTCCTCAGGAGCCTAAGGTAGTTATTGGAGTCATTAGGGTGGAAATAAAAGTATCACCCACATATTTTTGCCTGATATGTAATTTCTTTGCACACAATTTGCATGTGAATTATAAATGCAAGCTGTATTGAGCCAAATAAATGGGTGAGTAATGTGATAATTATATATATACAGATAGTGAACTAAAATAAATTAATATTAATGATCTTGAATTGGACAATCACATGGCCCATTCTGTTGAGAATGACAAAATGATGAGAAATATCATCATATTCATTACCCAGAATAATATGTTAAGATCTCTACCGAGTAACAACACAATCACTGATTGGATAGTATCCATGTACTTATAAGGAAGATCAATTAATAAAATTTTGAATTGAGGAAATGGTTTACAGTGTTACAGATGCCAGCAAGGTTGAAGTCTGTGAGTGGCAGATAACCGACTAGAGGTTACTTCAAGCTCATGCAGCTATTGTGGATAATGAATCCAAGGTAGACGCTAATGAATTCAAGGTCAGAATGTAAAATAGATTATTGACTCTCAGGTTAGTTGGTAATAAAAGAAGCTACTGGTTCAAGTCCAAAAAGCAGAGTGTCCACAAGTATTGGGGACAAGCCATAGGCCAGGAGAATCTCCCTTTCAATTTACATGCTTCTCATAGAAGATTTAATGAGAATGGTTCTTTTATAGTGAATTTAATGAGATGGTTCTTTTATAGTGAATCTCCTTGTGGGAAATTATGATATAATAACTGCCATTTGCTGAGAATTGAGGCCTGTGGTAGTCATGTACTTGGTGTCAATTTCATAACTGAGATATAGAGGTCGACTGTAGCCTGTTAATCTGGATATAGCCAATGAAACCTCGGTATGGTTATGGCTTTCTCCTGAGAATTCTGCGAAGTCTCGAGGTATTGGAGACGAACTACTGACAAGATGAGATGACAGCCTGCTGATCGATCCTGATTCCTAGAGACTGGAGGAGCTGGAGGAGAAGCCACATGGCCTTGCCCTGATGAAACCAGACCTCTGGTGCCGGAGAAGCCACAGAGAGACCCCTGACAGCGCTGAGTTGTTTCTACCCCAGCTGGATACACAAGATTCTGCACCTGTGATTATCTGGCCTGTGATTATCTTGGTGTCATTGCGCATGCTTCATATGTCGGAAGGAAACTTTACAGACTGGTATTGGACATATGGGCTAATATCAGACTGATGAGTTTGGACTGGATTGGGTTGGGATGCTTTCTCAATGTTCCATTCCTCTTGTATATAAACATTTCCCTTATATCCATGTGTGTGTTTATGAATTTGTTTCTCTAGTCTATCTGGACTAACACAAGGCCCAACCAAATTGACACAACAATAACTATCTAGAGCAGTGTTTCTCAACTTCTTAATGCTGCAACCCTTTCATACAGTTCCTCCTGCTGTGGTGATCCCAAACATAAAATCATTTTCATTGCTGCTTCATAACTGTCATTTTGCTGCTGTTATGAATTGGGCGACCCCTGTGAAAGGGTATTTCAACCCCCAAAGGGGACACAACCCGCAGGTTGAGAGCTCCTAATCTAGAGCAAGTGCAAAGAAAGGTTATTCAACATCTGGAACATATAAACCTAATATATCCAATGGATACATCATTGAATGAATAGTGTATACTAGTAAAGTTTTGCTCAAGAAAATTTAACAAAGGTTGAAGCAGTACATCTATAAGGAACCGCCAGAAATTCAAGTTGGATTCAGAGGAGGACATGTATTGAAATATATCATTGCTGATATTAGATGGAACTCAGATGAAAGTAGAGAATACAAGAAAGGTATTTGCCTGTGTTTTAATGGATCATATAAAGCTATTGAATCATAAAAAACATAGATTACATTGCAATTAGCAGGATTTCCAATACACTCAATTGTGATCATGAAGAACCTGTGCCCAGACCAAGAAGCAGCACAAGGGGCTCTTTCATCAGGGTTTCATTGGGATTAATGTTTAGCAAATAATCTGAGGAGTTAGAATTTATCAAGGACAAGGTTTAATCAGCCCTGAAGGAAGACTCATCATCAACCTGAGGTATGTAGAAAATGCAACCTGGTTTTATCTCAAATAAAGAAAAGAAAAACTCTCAGACATATACCAAAAAACAGCATCATAGTGGATGGAGGAAAGAAAGTACTAAAAAGCAAAGATATAATTTTGAGGACTAAAATGTACCTGCCCCCAAACATGAGTCTTTCAATCAACTCATGTATATGTGAAAGATGGCGAGTGAACAAATAAGAGCACGAAGAACTGATGGATTTGAACTGGGATGTTATTTAAGAATATTAAATGGACTACAAACTATCAGAAGAATGAACAAACTTGCCTTGGAAAAAATACATTGAGTGGATTTGGGGTGGTAGGACTAGTAAGACTTCATGCTATATACTTTGGGTGTGTTGTTAGGAGTGATTAGGCCCTGGGGAAGGACAATATGCTTGGTGAGATAGAAGACCAGAGAAAACAGATGAAGACTTCCCTTGACATAGATCAGTGGTTCTCAACCCTCCTAATGCTGCGACTCTTTCATACAGTTCCTCATGGGGTGGTGACCACCCCCTCCCACCATAAAATTGTGTTACTACTTCAAAACTGTCACTTTGAAACTCTTATGAAGTGGGCGACCTTGTGAAAGGGTCATTCACCTCCCAAAGGGGTTGTGACCTACAGGTTGAGAACCACTAACATAGATTGACACAATGGCTGCCAGAAGGCCTCAAACAGGGCAATGATAGTGAGGCTAGCCTGGCCCAGGCCACTAGTCTTCCATTGTCAATAAGACTGACATGAGTCATGATCAACACAATGGCAACTAACAATTGCAAAAAACTTCTCATTATCCTAAAATAATAACCGTTTCTGATAAATATGTTTAAACTAAAGAACCTGTATCCCAGTGGTAGCTGACTAACCAAACCACTAGTTTTCCCACACATTAAGTTAAGACACAAAGAACTATTTTGTGGCTCAACAAAAGAACTGGCTAATGTCAACCATTGGATACTAAGAATCACATTGCTACAGTTTACTATATATTATCTTTCTTCCAGAGGTCTTAGGTGTGGCCCATGCCCTGGTCACTATTTAAAAAGCGTGCCACTAAGAAGTTCTGTTAACTCATGTAGGCCCAATGTTCTTTTTCAAGCATGGGAGACAAAAGAAGTGTAGTGGGTTGGGGGAGTGTAACTTAAACTTGACCTTGGCACTCATTATGCCTGTTTCCCTCACTTTCTTATAATAGTTCCATCATTGTGAGGGTTTCTTTCTCTGGTGTGTGCAATTGACTCAATGCAATTCTGTGCATAAAAGTAAAGTTTGGAGATATCTATATGCTCTGCTAGTTCTCTGTGACTAACTTTTCCTCCTAATGATGCTATTTCATATTCTTACCATAAGGTTCTGTGTCATTTTAATCTACTAATTTGACTTTTGTCTATAAATTTTTATCTTTGTCATCAAGAATAGGTTATAAACCCATTGAACTGAGAATCTCTGTTTAAATCTAGTGGGTTTATCAAATATTAATTGATATAAATTCATATCTGAAAGGAACAAAACAGGGAAAATATCAGCTTAAACAAAGACCTTCTTATATTTATTTATTTACTTAATGGGCATCAGTGCCCCCTGCTGGGAGTAGGAGGCCCAGTCTTGTTCCTGGAGGGCTGCTGCTGGATTTGAACTACCAACCCTTTGGGCTGCAGTCCCACACACAACCACTATGCCACCGGGGCTCAGCCCAACCTTCCTAAATTTAGTAACAAGTCATTTTATATTGATGAAAAAAATAGCTTCCTGTTTAAAACAATTTTCTCAATATTAATAAGATATTTATCTTTACTTTTAATCAAATAGGTGGTACATTCCTCTCTCCATTTTCCCAGTATCCTTTTGAGCCTTCACTTAAGAGTGGCAAACAAGAAAGCAAATTCAAGGCTCATCACTTTTCTTGGTGCTAAGATTCACTTATTCACTCAATAAGAATTTATTGCTTTGCTATGATTTTTCAGGTACAGGCTCGGTGCTGGTAATACTTTAGTGAACAAGACATAGATATGCTATTGAATAGTAACTGAGTTTAGATTTTTACATCTCAACTGGTTCAGTGCAGATTAGCATATGAATGGACTATACAACTTATTTTCAGTCACAATTTCAGTCTAGTCTTTGATATTCTCCTTCTATCATATGAAATAGCTTTTTCTTTCATAAGGAGAAGAGGAGTAGAATAAAATAGAGAAGTCTGCTACTCCTTGGCCAATTTCTTTATAAAATTACATTTGGAAATTTCTATTTAATTGGTACCTCCAAGGCCTGCGAGCTTAAAAATGTATAGTCTGTTATAGAGTAACAGATTGAAAAGGGGTCCAAGTGATTTTTTAAATATGCCTACCAAAATAAATAGAGTTTTACCAGTGACATCTCTATAAGGATTACTGACACACGGGGATTGAAGAGAGTTGGTTTTTATCTTCTTGTACTTAGGATGCCCTGTCATAAGAGAAGTCTATGAATTTCCTTGGGCCAGTTATATTTTGCTATGACATTTTCCTAAGTGGAAAAAGCACATCAAATTTTCTAATGGCTTCTGTGGTCCTGTTGAATTATTGGGTCCCAAAACTATTTTGAAATTAGCAGTGAGAAAGAATGAGGTCTACACACAGATGCTTGCACAATGAATGCCCAAGCGACATAATCTGATTTCTTGTCATTGCATCACTAGGGGTAGGAAGGTGGCAAAAGAATGACATTTTCATTTTCATTTTTTTTTTGGGGGGGGCATTACTGCTCTCCGTTGGTGGGAGTAGGAGGCCCAGCCCCACTGCTGGAATTGAACCTCCATCCCAGTGGGCAGCAGTCCCGCACACAACCACTGCGCCACCGGGGCTCAGCCCAAAAGAATGACATTTTCAAAGGGAATTGTACTATTATGACCGTCTGTAATATTGGGGGTTGTGGGGTTTCGGTGTCAGCTGTGGATGCAGGTACAGGAAAGTAAGAAGCATTCGGCTTAGCGCTCCTACAGGAGGGGGAAACAGATGAGAAGAGAACGTAGATTGACCCATCTTCAGGCTGCTGGGCCCACTGCCCGCTGGTCATAGGGCGAAGGCACAGAGGCAGCAAGTCAAGAGGCTGAAATATTTGCCATCAGGTACCTGATTCAATTCTGTATTATCTGATATCAGAGCAAGTCCATGGTGGAGGGTGTGATATCTTGAGTAATAGCATTGGAAGACACCAACCCTCGTGACATCACTGCTGTCTCCTACACCCTCCACTGCTGTTTCCCTAGTCTTTGTCACCATCACCATCATCCTGATTTAGCCTCTCTCTCCTCCCATCTTTGTCTATTTGTACAAGTAGTCTTACTACCAAACAAGATGCTTCTTTAAAAAAAAAAACAAAAAAAAAACCTAAAGGAGAGGGCTGACCCTCGGTGGCGTAGTGGTTGAGTGAGTGCGGGACTGCGGCCCACAGGCTTGGCAACTCAAATCCAGCAGCAGCTCTCCAGGAGCAAGCCTGGGTAGTTTCACGACCACCAGTTGGCAATGATGCCCCTCCCCCCCCAAAAAAAAAAACACTTAAAGGAGAGCAGATTGCACTCAGTTCACATTGGAGACTGTTCTTGAAGGACAAGAAAATTAGAAATGTTTATCAGGAACCTACAAGATAGTGGTGTTGCAATGGTTAAATGCTTGACAGTTAACCAAAAGCCTGACGATTCAAACCCACCATTTGCTCTGTCGGAAAGGAGACCTGGCGATGTGCTTTCATAAACATTACAGTGGCAAACCCTCAAGGCCAGTGCTACTGTGACTTATTGGGTCACCCTCAGTCAAAATTCAGGCAAACATTAAGACAAACACATGCTCAGTCCCCCATTACCTCTGTAGCCTCACCTCTACTATTCTTTTCCTCAATCTTAGCACTCCAGCAGTAAGTCTCTCTTATTGCTCCATGAATAAACAAGGCCTATGTTCTACCTTTAGCTATGCCTTAGGCTAGAGGGCTACTCGGTTATAGAATAATGTCTACGGGTGAGATCTTTGTTCAACTGTGCTGCTTTCTGCAATCTCTGCCAGTTCTATTTAAAAGCCAACCTCTTCTCATACTTTCTATGCCACTTCTACCTCCTATTCCTGTGTTTTGGGTTTTTTTTACTGGGGAGTCACTGAATATTTATCCATTCATATATGCTATATGACATGCTCCTATGCTTTGTTTATAGGTATCGTCTAGAATATAATTTTTATCTCTGGTGTGTGAGCCAGCATCTGACAGAAAGGTAATGATATTAAATATATAGTTACCCAAAGGGTGAATGAAGGACAAAGAGTGAATAGGTCAGAAAAAACTCTGGATGACACTAGGGTGACATTTTAGAAACTAGCAATTGACGTTTGGGGCAATACTTACTCAAACATATGACCTCACCATTACTACCTGATTTTTAAGTTCCACTCTCATTATTGGTGAAAATGGGTGGTAGATCAAATTGGCATGAGCACTGACTCAAAGAATTCCTAACGTTAAGCTGCACTTTTTAAAGAAAATGGACATCCTCGATAGGATATTTCAGGTGGAAAATCTGGCTATGAGCTGACTTATGAAAGTGTTATTAATTTCTAAACTAGATATTGCATTTAAAAGCACCTTCTACTGGCGTATGATTGTTGCTGTTTTAAGGAAGTTGGAGTGATTGCAAGGGGCATCAAAAAAAGAGGGAGGTGAGACTTGCTTAGATGATTTTAAAGCTCACCTCTGCATCCAGTAGACTCTGGAAGCTCTTCAACCATTGCTACTCTGATGCTTGCAAGAGCGCCTAGGTTTGGGAGTCACAGTGGTGGCTATGGCTTAGTTCCTTGTGTGTGTGTATGTGTGTGTGTGTGCACATCAATTGGTATTTTGAGCAATAGGCTCTCACTCGAGGATTTATGTCATTCTAGCTACTGTCAGTGGTGGTAGAAGATAACGAAGGAGGTAACAATATGAAGTATCATTTTGAATTTCTCCTTCAATGCCATCTTTCATTTTCTAGAATCATGTCACCATAATGAGTATTCTATGTCCCAAGTTGAATTTATGGGCATGATATGTAAACCAGCCTTATCTGTAACTCAAAGGAATTTTGTATCAAAATTCCTATACTTTCCAGGAATCTATTAATTTCTATAGTTCGTCCTGAATAGCATTATCAGTGCCACCCTGAGTAACAATACTACCTCTGTCAGTCAGGGTAGACTAGAGAACAAATTTCATAGACAGGCATATGGATATAAGGAAAAGGTTTATATACAAGAGGAACAGGATACTGAGTCCAGCCCAGTTCAAAGTCATAAGTCTGATATTAACCCATATGCCAGCAATCAGTCTATAAAGTCTCCTTCCGGCTCAGGAAGTCACAGGCCAGGGGGTGCAGAGTCCCAGTGTCAGCAGGGGTCTCCCCATGGCTCCTCACTTCCAGGGCTCAGGGTCCATCAACAGCATCCCGTGGTGTCAGAAGCAACTCAGCGCTGGCAGAGATCTCCATGTGGCTGCTCCAGCTTCAGAGACCTGGCTCCATCAGGGCCAAGCCGTGTGGTCTCTCCGCCGGCTCCTCCCGCTTCTCGGACGCTGCCAGCTTGTCTTGTCCATGATTAGTCGTCTCTGAGACTAACTCCCCAAAACTGGGGGAGATAGCTTCTTATCTTCACGAGGGAAATATCGTGAGATTTCCCAGAAGTCTCAGGAGAAACCATACCCACACGGAGGCCTCATTGGCTACTCAATGGCTATCTCCAGATGAACAGGCGAGACTCCAGCCCTAGAGTTCAATCATGAAATTAACATACGCACAGGACGGCCACACTCCCGATAAGCCTATTGAACTACATAATGACAACAGTCATGGGATTTTTATGCCACAGGATTACTTGGCCACCCGTAACTCTTAAGCTTCTAAATGAAACCATGTTTTAGGCATTGCAATTGAGGAAGAAAAAGTTAAAAAGCAATGTCCTTTCTTTAACAGAATTTAATTTTAGAATTTCCTAAAGCATGGCTTTACAGGATCATTGCATGTTCAGCATCCTTATGCCATTTTCTTCCACTTAGGTATGGTAGTTCATGGTGGTATGTGAAATTGCCCCTTAGGAAAATTCCATTCAAAATATGCAAGAGGGAAGAACACATAAAAAGCAAATGCTGTTCAATGTCTGAATTGGTTGTTAAAATATAATAAAAGAGGATACATTAATAAATGAAATGCCATATTTCTCAATAACTTTCACTTTCATTATTATCACCTATAAGTGGTCAGAATCCACACCAAGAATAGTCAGAAAACTAGGGCACGTTAAAACAAGGTATGGGTTTTGAAATTTGTCAGCTAACTTCTACAGCTTCCCTAAGTTATATGTCAAATTTCAAAGTCATTCAGTCATAATGCAAGAGACAATTAAATTTCTATTATACCCTAAGTGTTGGTACCAAGCAAGATTCTGTTAGTACTCATTTGTTGGCATTTCAGTAAAGTAATCTGTGTAATATGCTCCTGCCTGCTCCACCATAGCTAATGTGAGCCTGCTTTAGCCTTAGCTGTCATCATTGCTATTGCAGAGCCCTAAAAGTAAGAGCTCTGGATCTAGTGCCCAAGACTTAACAGAGAAAGGAGCCGACCAATTGAGAAGCAGACTGTGTATTTAAATAGAAACCTGGGAAATGCTTGAAATGTATTTAGTCTACCACTCGTCTTCTCCTATGTTTTTATTTGGGTTTCATAGATGGGGTTTCTGTGTGAGAGCTTTGATGCTTTCACTACCAGGAAATACATGTGTTTTCTTTGGCAAATTTTAAAGAGAGTCATGGACAGACATTCAGACAAAGAGGGGGGACTGCTGGAGTAGAGCAGTATAATGAATTTAATGCAACTCTAATAAATTTTTCATTTGATACATCATTTCATATGTTAGATAGTGGCAATAAGGAAGAAATCGTCTTGCTTTTATATTAAACATATTTTGATCTCCTAGTGATTGTTAATGATTGCTCCTAATTAAAATTGAGGGTGAATATGAGCAAATATTAACTAAAACAAATATGAATTCCAAGTAATGTGTCACTACGGAGAGCAGATTATCAAAGGAAAAAGAGACAACCTGTGGATGCGCTCATCCTGGTTGTGTTTCCTGCAGGGGATCCATGGGAAGGGGCTGGTGTTTAAGGAAGGTAAAAACGAAACTGTAAGTCAGACTCATGCTTTTTAGTCCAGCAGAAGGTGACTGTGTTTTCTCTGTAGCACAAGTGACTTTGACATAGACGATGATCCCATATAACATTGTGGACCTGCTCCGCAGCATTCCTGAGGCTGTACAACTTTACAGACTGCCTCAAGAGTCTTACATGAGTCAAACTGCTCAACCCAGAAGCCACTGCTCAATCAGGGCTCTGTTGTCAACTACTATCTATACTTTTCCTCAAATTCTTTCTCTTCCTTCATATCTCTAGATTTGTACATGTTCTTTACATTTTATTTTTGATAGCTTCTAGGCCTATTCAAAGTGTTGAAATAAAAGCTCATTCAAAGTGTCGAAAAGCAAGGAGGTCACTTTGAGAGGGCTAATGTGGGCCTGACTTAAGTCATGATATTTTCAATCACCTCACATACATGTTCAAGTGGGACCTCAGGAGGAAGATTTCAGAAGGACTGATGAGTTTGAATGATGGTGTGGGAGAGGTGCCTTGAAAGCATCTTGGACTACCAGGAGAACAAGCCAAAGAGTGACGGAGGAACTATACCTAGAATGGTCCTTAAGAGGCAAGAATGGAGAGGCTACGTCTCACATATTTTGAACATGTTGTTAGGAGAGACTCGTCCCCAGAGAAAGACATCATGCTTTGTAAAGTAGAGGGACAGCTAAAAAGAGGCAGGTCCTCAAGGAGATGATTTGGCATCAGAACAATTGTGAAGATGAAGCAAACTGAGCAAAGTTTTGTTCTTAGGTACATAGGATCACTATGACTTGGAACCAACTCGATGACACCCAACAACATCAACTGCAACATATTTACTTATATTAAACAATCGTTAATTATATTCATCTGTTATTCTTTTATCCAAATTTATTTAATTTTCATATCAAGAATCATAATAATGAGAAGCTTGGAAGTTAGTTGATATAACCAAGTTCACATTTTATCCTACTAAGTATTTTTGTTGTCTTTACATTTTATTGGATTTTTGTTATGATTTCAGGAGTGTTTAGGATTGAACTGACCATAAACTTATAAAATATGTTTTTATTTTTACAGCCTGATTAATCCAGAGACAGTATTGAGCATGGAGGGCTACATGTGACTTTGGGTATGATTCTGAGCATTCAATAGAGAATAAAATTTGGGTTAGCCAATATTTTTTCCTTTTTTTTCCAATTATTTTATTGGGGGGTCTTCACAGCTCTTATTCAATACATCGTTTGTATCAAGCATACTTGTACACATATTACCATATTCATTTCTAAATATTTTCCACTTGAGCCCTTGGTGTAAGCTCCTCCTCCCTCCCTCCTTGTGTTTTAACGAATCATTTTATTGCGGGCTCATACAACTCCCATCACAATGCATACAAACATCAATTGTATGCAGGCCGCATTTACTTATTGCCATCATCCCTCTCAAAACACCTTCCCTCCATCCAGGCCCCCAGTGTCAGCTCCCTATATTACCCTTCCTCCCCATCTACTCCTTGAACCCTTAGTAATTTACAAATTGTTATTATTTTCATACTGTACACTGTCCAATATGTCCCAACACTCACTTCTCTGTTGTCCGTGTCTTCTTCCATGAATATTTTTTAAGGTCTTAGTTGTTTTAATGGCTTATTTTTTAAAATTAATAGTCAAACTATGCAACATTTAGCATACATGTTAAGGTTATTTTAAAATGAAGGATAGCTTGGCTCGAAATAGCTCATCTGTCCATTTTCCCCTCATTTCAATATTTGGGTGCTCTATGACCTCATTTAAAATTTCTCTTCTTGCTAACAATAGAACAGCATCTTGGGTGTGCCAAATTTATAATAAGCCTAAAATTTATATGATATTTGAATTGTTCTCAATTTTTTAAAGTCCCACTACCCATAATTCCTTGTGTGATGTATTATAAATTTGGACTATGTCTGTGGCAATAATCCCATTTGGGAGGGGATTCCCTACAACACTAATGGACAGGAGTAGGGTATGAACCAAGTCATATCCTTTATTTTGTTTAGAATTTTCTTCCTAGAAAGTGTGAACCAAATGACACCATTTTTCCCCTTGTGAACATCTTTACAATTACTAGAAGGTGTGACTTAAGACACCATCCTGTTTCCTTTGGATGAACTATAAATGTTGGTGCCACTGTACAGCTTTGTCATACATTAACCAGATAGCCATGCTTCTATTTCCCGACTGAGCTTTGGTAGAGACAAAAATACTTGCTGTGGCTTTGGGGCATCTTTGGCTTCTGGCTTCCGACCCTGCATTTGGCTAGCCTCTGGTTGGCCTGTGGGACTGAGCAGCACCCCAAAACACATTCAACATTTCCTGAAAGTTTTGTGAGTGTCTGTGAAATGTGGACATGAATGGCAGAACCCAGGGGCACGAAAGAATGTACTCAAGGGAGGCGTTGGGGGTAAATGGTGCAGAATAACATTTTGGAAGAGTTGGATGTTTGGGGCATATTCAATATCTTGTGGATTTGTGTGTGCATGCATCCATGTTAATTTAAGAAGTCGTTCAATTTCTCTTAATTTTGGAAAATTGTGGTAGGATTTTTATTATTTCTTTCATGTGCTTGATATAGTGAAGAATGAACCTGCACACATTGATTTTTCTTTCTTTCTTTGGAAAAGTTTTTAACATTATACTCAGTTTCTTTAATAATAAGGTTATTTAGAATTTTTCAATTCCTCCAGAATAACTGTTTTTAGATTATGTCCTTCCAGAAATGTGAACACTTGATCTACATTGTTAAATTTATACAGTTGCTAATAATACTTGTATGCAGTCTTGTATGTATGTACTTGTATGTATGTGTACCAATTGGAAAAGTCTCACTGCTATGAAGAAACTTTGGCTCATGGAAACCCTATTGGACAAGGTAGGATGCCCCCTGTGGGTTATTGAAGCTGTAACTCTTTATGGAAGTTAAAAGCTACACCTTTCCCTGCAGAGAAGTTAGTGGTTTTCAAACTGTTAACCACATAATTAGCAATTCACCATGTAATACAGCTATAAGGAACCATGACAGTTACATATACATACAAACCTACACCTACACAGAAACATACACTATCTACCTATCATCTATCTATCTGATAGTATATTTCTATCAGCTTTTGAACTCTTTCAATCAGGTTTATGTTCAAAGAAGCATTTTGAAATAGTCTTGTAAAGGTTGAATACTAGTTCCTTGTATGTTAGATAGGTCATCATTCGTTAAGCCATTGCCATGCTAAGAATTATTCGTTTACTCTCAAACAGTGGAAGCACTCCTGAGTAAATAAGTCCACAAGGAGAGCCTATGCCAGGGAATGACAAATATGACTTCCTTGCCTGGAGACAGGATGGACCGGAGGGCACCATTCCTTTTTTGAGCTCCATAAGGGATCCTGCTGGGATTTGCTGCAACTGAGACCATATCCTTGCCTACTTATTTCCCTTTTCCTGCGCGGCTTCCCTTGTGTTGTTTTAGGTCTCTTCGGAGAGTATCTGTAATTAAAGCCTTCAGGAGAATTGTCTGTTTGTGCTTTCTGAGAACCCAAAGGTGTTTAACTTAGCATGTTCACATCTTTCCTTTTCCTCACTCATTACCCCCACTCACACTTTTTTTCTTTCACCATCTTCTGCTTTCTCAGAAAAAGGAACTGAAATCAATGCTAGCTACATAAAAGAATTGAACGAGTCTTCCTTGATTCTTCTCTCTTGAATCGATAAAGAAACTGTATCGAGGAGCATGGGGGGTATTGGTTAGGCCTTGGGTTGCGATCCACAAGACTTGCAGTTCCAAACCCACAAGCAACTCCACACAAGAAAGACTTCCTATTCCCTTTAACAGTGCCAGTCGCAGAGACTCATAAAGGATCTCTACAAGTCAGCATTGATTCGATGACAATGAGTTTGAGAGTTTGATCGATATTATCACACTCCATTTAAAGCGCCACGTAGACCAAGACACCGTCATCATTTAGCTTCAACTCACAGAAAGTCATCATGCATTCTCCATAGATGGTCATGATTAGTTCCTGATCCATATTTTGTCTTTTCTAAACAAGCATTACCTACAAGACTGAAATAAGAACCTACAAATAAATTTCTTACAATTTTAAACGATGAATTATCATGATAATGTATTTGTATACTTTATTATGGTCCATCCTCTTTCATCCAAATTAAAACAAATATACACCAAAACTCCTACTCATTAGATTAAATATGTGTCTGAATAGCAACAATATTACAAAGCTCCATCATAAAGTGTTTTATATCTAACTTGGATTGAGTGTGCCCCCTAAATCTTGCAATTAAAGGTATCCTGGAATGTGACCAGCTACATGAGTATACTAAATAATGAATCCACATAATATATTTTCAAAGCTATTTTTGATTAATCAAGCTAAATGATAATACAATGTGCATTTTTGATATTTGTATTTGCTATAGAATTCATTGCTTTTCTCATTATATTTCTGCTATGTTCAATACATAAGAGTGAGCATTAAATGGTTAAATTCTCAACTGCTTACCAGAAGGTTGCTGGTTCAAACTCCCCTGGAGGAACATTTTAAGTAAGACCTAGCAGTTTATATCTAAAAGCTTATAGCTTAAAATACTGTATGGAGCAGGTGCACTCTGCTCCACGAGCTGGAAGTCAGTAAGCAGCAGCGACCAACAGCATTCATGTGTTAGAGTGAACTGAACATCTACTAAAATATTCTCAGCCATTTTATCCAACTTCAATAAGCATTCCTATCC
This sequence comes from Nesogale talazaci, assembly GCA_004026705.1. NCBI lineage: Eukaryota > Metazoa > Chordata > Mammalia > Afrosoricida > Tenrecidae > Nesogale > Nesogale talazaci. The sequence continues at coordinate 30,284 of PVJH01010278.1, read as the reverse complement.
ATCATATTTCAAAAATCTCTGGAGAATACAGTTACCAGACACATCCTTTGCAAGAATATTCTTTCATCTATTTTGTTACTCAGTCATTTTTGCATTATGCTGTGGCAAGAGACTGGCAGAGTTCAGTGCAGGTGTGCCTCTGAGACATGACAGGTCCCATTTCGGGCCACCACCACAAAGGGAATATCACAATAAAACTGGTCACACATGCTTTTTTTTCCCTAGTGAGTTTAAAGGTTAGATTTATGGCATAATTCAGCCCTTCATGTGTTCAATAGCACTCTTAAGAAATTTTGAAGAACTATGAGAATTACCAAAATATGGCATCAAATCATTAAAACCATGTTAACTGCCACCATGTCAATGCTGACTCATACAGAGGCATGAAATGAAACTACACTGTTGGAAAATGGTGTCATTAGTGCTACATTTAATCGACAAAGGCTTGCTACAAACCTTTGATTTGTGAAAAATGCACCATATGAAGATTGCAAGAAAAGGCAAGATAATAAAACGAGATGTGTCTATACACAGAGTCAAAATAATAAAAATATTGTAATATATGAATGCATTATTGGTGGAAATACCTCAGATAACTAAAGATATATTTGTAGCAGAGCCATGATACATTTAAAGAAACTCGCACTAATGTAAGTCAAAGGGGAGCTCTGTTTTTCTCCCTATTGCTTTGTGTGGGGTCATTTAGTCATAGTTCTAATCACTGCAATCAAAAAATGTACATGACATACCAAAATGTCTACATTAATCCTTCTAGACTCATTATCAGATAATGAGTTTTTGAAAAACCCTTCTAGCGACTTCCTGTGGTGAACATTCACTGTGATCTGTTTGTCAAGTAGCCCCTTTCACAAGAGTACACTCAGTTTTATGAAATCTATTTTCAAGTTTCATATTTGTTCCTGACTTCATCTGTTTTTAGGGATTCTTACTAGTGAAAAGAAACCCTGTAGAGGGGTGAAAAGGATGGTTAGTCTATGATTGAAAACGCAGAGACACTTCACTGATCAAAGGTATTTTTCATTTTACTTATCTCTTAGCTCAAACACAGATTGTTCCTTATGTGAAGTAAACCCCCATGCTGTGTAGTAAGCCACTGGCTACTTCTAGGATAGATCCAATAATGACTTGAAGCCTTTTAGATGGCACTTAGGTCTCTGCATCTGCCAGTTAAAATTTAGCAGATAGTTCCCTTTTAATTTTTATTTGCTTGTCAATTTTATTTATTATACCTTTTGTCAAACAAGAAATGCATATATTGGAGGGCTTTTTAACTGATCTTAGTAAAGATAGACATTTTAACTGTTGCCCCATTTTCTTTCATTTTGTTCTGTTTCAAGAGAAATAGTGCTTCTTCAGCATCAGACTTTGGGAAACTTCTTAGTCCAGCAGAGTGAGCTGTGAGCAACCAGTATTTTGAGATTACCCACACATGGAAGAAAACACATGGCCAAACACACCGAATGAAGACTCTTAAATTTGTAGTTAATAGTACAAATTAAACACTCTTTTTTAAAACTCTATGGTATAGATGATTTATCCTTTCAAGTACAGTGAATATAATGCAGGGCGAAGTTTCAATTTTATGATAATAATTTTGAAAGAAATTAATACAAATAAATTATCTCATAATGAATGAATAATCTCATTGGATATTCTAAAAGAAATGATTTTTTCTTCAATTAAAAAGTGTTAAAAATTGAGATGACAATTTACTCACAGTGTTTTAGTATACATAATTTTTAGAATATAAAAATATAAATTTTATAAAAGAAGATATGCTTATATAGCATACTGAATTAAAAACCAGTGCATTAAAGAATAGCATTATTATCAAAGTATACATTATACCATGGTTAAGTTTTCCCCAGTCTTTTATAAATGTTCTTTTTTCTCTACTGATGTTGTATTCTATCAAATAGTCCTTCAATGTAATAACTATGGAGGCACATTAAAACAATGAGGATTAAGATAAGAAGATTTTTAGTTATAAGCCATTATTATAGAATTCTAACTACAATTAAAAAGATTTGTAAATCCAAATATCACAGCCTTGGTATCTAAATAAAATCATATTGCCATTAAGTAAAAAAAAAAAAAGTGAATTATCTGTTCAACCAAGAAAGGGAAAATACCCTGGGGGGTTTTCCCATATTCCTGTTTATTGTATGGGCAGAATTCCATGAACTGCAACTGAAACAGGTAGTGTCTGTAGAGAAGAGAAAATAACCAGTAGTCATTAAGCACTTAGAGGGCAGAAATTAAACACTCCACGCCATGCTGGAAATGGAAACACTGAGTGACATATATTACAAACACCTAGCCATTTTCTTTCTTGAGAATATACTTGCTATTATGTAATAATGAATGACCAAAATGGCAACTGGGGAAATGGCATTTTTCAAGGGTATTTATCATGGGAAGGCGTTCCACATGACTCAGGTCATTATCAACTTTTAAAAATAAATAGTGTCTTTCAGTGCTAACATGGCACAATAGGACTGACAGAGAAAATGCAGTGTTTGGGCTGTCTGGAGCCATGGACAAGAGCGGAGTCCATCGTGTGCTTGTTCGAAAGTGTTAGAAGCCACCCACAGTGCACACTGAGAGGCCATTATTGTGCTGGCAACCCATTTAAAAGAAGCCATGCCTTTAATAGACTGGGAAACTTGAATACTTTAATATCTCTATTTTGACATTGGATTCCTAATAAAATATGCCAACTAATCCTTCTAAAAATCGAAGAAACTTGTTGGTGAACAGAAATGGTAAGTTTTGGATCAAAGGTTCTATTCTCCAACTCACTACCATCAAGTCAATTCTGACTCATCGTGACCTTATAGGGCAGAGAAGACCTACCCTGGTGGATTCCTGAGACTGTAACACTCAGCAGGAAGAGAAAGCCTCATTTTATGTCTTGTAGAAAAGCTAGTGGCTTCAAACTGCTTGCTTTGCAGTTAGCAGCCCACTGAGCATTCAATATACTGGCTTCTTTTCATTTGTTTAGGGGGTATGGGGGACAAGGCGGGAAATTATGTGGGTTTTTTTTTTCCATTCTCTCTCTACCCCCCACACACAACATATCACTCAATCAATGATAGGGGAAAAGTAGATGTTTTTGCACAGATTATTTAGATTCAGTTCATTAAAAAATGTTAGACTATATACAAAAATATAATTTACCTCCTGAATGAAAAAAAAATTAACATCCTGATACTTTCCTGAAGACTATAATCCTTAGACACACTTCAGGTGATAGATAGGCCTTGGAGATGACTTAGGGAGGTAAGACTGCTTTAAACCATCAACCATATGAGATAAATGAGCAGCATTTACCCAAATGATAAAGTTCAAAGGAAAGAACAGGTCTGAAACAGGGGCTGCAACAGTTGACTGAGACCTAAGCAACAAAGGACAGAGGAGCATTTGGTTCAATTGTAACTGCTGTGGCTAATTACACTGAAGCAACTCCAACAAACAGCTCATCACCCTGAATTGACTCAAAGCCATCAAGAAACAACATGAGTCAGCATGGACACTGGAGGCTGCTAGGCTTGGTATTTTGGTTTATCATTATAAACTAATAATAGCTATATATACATATACATATATATGCTGTGAGTCTTGAGTAATAAAGGCAATAATAATTTCTCTTTGCTGTGGAGCCCGAATGTACCAAATCAAACACTTCTGTGAGTTGAATTTAACTCATATCATCTTTATAAAACAGAGTAAGAAACCCACCCTCTAGGGCTTCCAAGTTGTAACCTTTGTGAAATCAGACCCCTTAATTTTTCTCCTGTGGTTCAGTTTGTAGGTTCCAATCACCCAGCTATTGGTTAGCAGTCCAATGCCTGCTAGTAACACTCCTTATTGCATAGGTTGCATGAAAACACCTAACTGACAAAAATGCCCTATTTCAAAAGAAATAGTTTATACCTGGTTACTTAATGAAGTAAGTCATTTTGATAGATCTAATTATTGTTATTATATATTTATTCACTTACATAACTGACTCATTCACTACAAAAATCTGTGTTCCCTGACACTCATAGAGCTCATAGCACACAATGAGAATGCTGAAACTACAAAACTATATGAGACGATTGAATATTAGCCAAGTATGTGTATTTATTTTGATTAATTTAAAAGCATTATCAAGCTAAAATATTTCTTGAATTAGTGGTCAAAAGTTTTTATCACCATTATATGTGTTTTATATGTTTCTTGGTGTGTCTTTGCATGAATATAGTTTTGATAAATATTTAGTAAAAAATTAAGTGAAAATTTTCACAGTCATTATAGTCTCACAATTCAATCCTCTTCCCCAATAAAACAGCAATGAAGGGAAACTTTCTCCATCCAGATTCCAAGTTTCCAATTTTGTATCCATTCAAACATTCAAATGTCTCCAATTCACACTGTGCTTCAGAACACCTTGTACACAGAGACATCCACATTTGTTTTCTGTGTGGACCTTAGTATTTGAAAATAAATCAAAAATATCTTTTGGTTCTTTAAATGGTGGCAGCCAAGTCCATTTTCCCCCCTCAGGACCTAAAAATGAATCTCATTAAATTGCTGAAATGGTATATAGTATTTACATGCATTTAAATTCACTATAAATATTTACAGAACTTCAAGATGAAAGCCAGTAATATAAGCTAAATGTCTGACCACAATTACTTTTCATGAGTAAGTGGATTTTGCCAAATGGCATTTATTTTTTTCAAAACAAAATATTTTAGAATTCTGTTCAGATGATAGCAGTAATCACACTCTCCAACAGTTCACGTAAAGTTGAAGGAAGCCACAGATTTTAAAGTGATTCATTGTTAGGTATGTAGGATTTACTTTTTAAAAATGGCTTGCTTTAGTATTTGTGATTACTTTTTTGTAATGGACAGGGATCATGATAAATATTAAAATCCACTGCTATCTGATCAATTGTTATTGATACTAATAAGAATTGGGAGAGTAGAGCTTCTTCTTTGAGTTTCTGAGACTAAATCTTTCTAGGGACAGCGAGTCTCATCTTTCTTTGGCAGCTGGAGGGTTTGAATTGCAGAACGTGTGGCTACTAGCCCGGTGTATGACCCACTTTGTCAGAACTCCATGCCACTGTCAAAAGTTGGTTATTAGAGGTAAATAGATGACTTAGAGCAGGGGTAATCATAAAATGATGTAGTGAAAATGACCTACCAATTATAAAAATGCAAAGCATATTTATAATTATGTATTTATTCACAAATGCATTGAACATTCTTTATATGTACAATGTATATGTACCTTGCATAACCACATGAGTCCATATTTCACAACACAACACAATTAAGTATGTACATTTTTCTGTCATTGCCTGAGTTTGTTCTGATGACTTGCACTGAATGAAATGAGCCAGGGAGGTGTGGTCCCTACAGTAGCTGCTGTCAGCCAGCCTCAGACACCCTTCCAAATGATCATTAGTCATGGTGGAACGGCACTTGGATTTAATGATCTTTATGTAGGAAAGGCTGACTCACATCAATAGGTAGAGTCAAATAATGTAGTCAAGGAGGTAGCACATTTTCTCATGTTTGGGTACTTTCCCTCTGTGAGTAAATTCCAGAAATGTTCATGAGCTCTGGACTTCAGCTGAATGTTGGCTTGTAGTGTCAAAATCTTGCATTCCTTATAACAGTGATAGGTTTTTGTCTTCTTATTTGGTCTAGCTCCCCCACTCATTTTAATACCCTTTCTTATGTTTAAGAGAGAGAGAGAGAAAAATCTACAAATTGGTGATAACTTAGCTTCTCAGTTTTGTTGCACTTGGCGCAGTTTTTTGTGCACACATTTGACACTTATGATTGCATCTGATTGGCTGCAATGTGTATCAATTAAGTGACAAGATGGATGATAGGCTTACATTTATTTTTTTAATGCCGTACGATCTACCCACACTAGATTTGCAATCGACTAATAGATTAAGATGGATGAATCGAGCATCCCTGACTTAGAGAATAAGATTCTGTTAGAATGCAGAACTGTTGATTCAAAAGATATGTTTAGCAGACAACCCTGGTAAATTATTTCCAAGTCTACTAGAAAGCATTCTGATCATAACGAGTAACTTAGGATGACATAGGGAACTTTTAACAGTTGGATTATGAGTCCAACACTTCCTCATTCTACTAAGTCAATTCTAAATCATAGTAACCCTATCAAATGACTACATGTTTAACTTCAAGCCTTTAAGACCCTAGAAGCTAATCTTTTAATAGCTGGACACCACCCGCTTTCTTCACCTCACTTGCTTATGCACTCATTTTGTCTTCAGCGATTGTGCGGGCAGTGCAGGTGGGGTAAGCAGGGAACATCACAAAAATACCAGTTTGTAAGAACAAATTGTTTTTGTATTGAGGGAGAGTATGAGCTGTGGCCTATAGTCCATCCACAACCTCAGTGTACTGCATATAAATATATGTACATAGGCCAATGCCTCTGTTTTTATGGATTAATGTACTTACATATGTACAAACCAATGCTGATACCTCTATCTATAGCTTTGCTTCCTAGATCCTGCCTCTTTTTCCTTTTGCCTTTCACCTGACCCACCATCATGTTCTCCCAGTTCTGTCTCTTAGTACTTCCTTTCAGCCAGATGACTGCTGCTTCAACACCCACAGGATCTCTCTATCTTCCTAGTTGTTGATTTTAATTCCCTATTTGTTCCTCTGTCTATGGTGTTGTTTGCTCTCCACACCCTTCCCTGCCACCTTCTCTCACCAATACCCTCTTGAACTATCAGTCCTGTTTCTTTCTCCTTGAGCTTGCTTCACATGCCTGTCTTATATATAGGCAAACCAACAAGGACCTAGACCAAACAACAAGAAAACAAAAGATTCAAAAAAGAAAAGGAGAAAAAGAGGAAAAACATACATAATTCCAGGTCTGTCTGCTGACCTTCTTGCTTTGCTTTCTATGTGGGCATGGCAGGGTGGTCCCTTTCCCTAATTTGTAGGTTTAGTGATGTACTGTCACACACATTTCTAGGGAGGGGTGAGTTTGGCTCTGACTATGACTGGGATGGCCTTTTTGTTATTCACTGTTCTGCTTTATCAATAATGATGTTATTCTCCAGAGACTGATCTTTCTATCAATGTGGTGAGCGTACAGGACAATAGCTTTAATAAGGGGCCAGAATGCCTCATCTTCCTCCCAGGGAGTAGCTGGGAATATTGAAGTGACAACCTTTTGGATCACAGCCCAACAATACTTTATGGGTTCACTAGAGCTGGCCAGGCCTCCTTATACAGACCCACACCCACACCCATCTCAAGGTCCTGCCGACTCACAGGGAGTTTCTACAGTGGGTAGAACTGCCCTTGTGAATTTCTGAGTCTCTTTGTGGGAGTATACATGAATGAAAATCATCGCATCTACTAAAACTGACAGAAGAAGTCCTAGGCATGCAGTGGATTAAGCATTAGCCTGTTAAGCCAAAAGTAAGTGGTTCAAACCGATCAGTCACTCCATAAGGCAAAGTTGAGCTGTTAGACTCCATTAAAGATGTCTAGGGTGAAACTGAAGCAGTAGTTCTACTCTGTCCTGGATTTTACTAATATAAAGCATATAAAAGGTCCTATATGTTGTTGTTTTAATTAAATATATAAAATGTATATGTAAATTCACATTGCAATTTATAGATTAATGCATGTGAACAGAAAATAATCTGTCTCCTTAAAACTAGAGTAGTTTCAAAGTATTATAAGAGTAATTTTAATAAATGATAAACATTTTTATATAATAAACACTTAATGACAATGTAAAACAATGCTCTTATTAAATAAAATATATTATTCAATGAAGAGAAATTCACAATGATGAGTAATAAATATTCAATAAATAATAATAAAAATGTTGAGACAAGAATTTTGTAGAAATATTTTAAGAAACTGATAGTTAGCTATCATTTCTTCAACCAAATAATGTTTTTACTTATCATTAGCATTGATCCATTTTCACACACAAATAGAAAACACTGGTTTCATTTGGAATTTTTGTTTCATCATGATATTTTCTCTCTACATAACAAGTCCAAAAATTCAAAACTCTTTTTTTTCTTACTCAAATGCATAAATCATGGAGAATTTATTATTTGACTGCATCAGGAGATCAGAAGATATAGGATTTGGAAGAAATTTACCAAGTCTTCCTATTTCACTTAATAAGGAAACAAGAGCCCAAAGTTATTAATTTGTTTTCCCAAGATGGAGGACTTAGATAATGCCAGGATTAGCATGAGAAAATAACTCTGACTTCCTCCCCCATACGTATAAATGGGAACCCTTGTGGTGCAGTTAAGCATTCGGTCTTGAATCTGTACATCAACTGGCAGAACTCACTCCATGCTCCACGGGAAAAATGTGGTAATCTAGTTCCATAAAAATTACAGCCTTGGAAACCCAACAGGGAAATTCTACTCTTTCCTGTTGCACCATTGGTTGGGTTGCTTTGGTCTGCAAATGTTCCTTATTCACTAGTACTTTTACAATGCCTACCATTGGAAGACACTGCCCAGGTGAGTTGAGAATTGTCAAGAAGTTAAATAATAAAAAAAAGCGTGTGCTCCCAAGGAACTTATGTTTTAGTGGAGGAAGAAGATAACGAAGACATAAATTTATAAGTCCAAGTAAGTAGACATGCTGCATTACCAAGTGGAGAGGAAATAGGCAATGTTGAAATAGAGGAAGAGGTTACAGACTAGAAAGACACATTGAGAGACAAGTAAAGCGAGAGTCAATGAAAGGCAAAGAGCGGGGTGAGGAGAGGAGGAGAAAAAGAGATGGGACAAAAAAGAAAAGTAGACTGTTCAAGAAAGAAGAGATAAAAGAAACCAGAATGATCTGGAATATATTTTGTATAGTTTAATTTTTATATACCAATGAAATGGCCATGAAATATGAAGAAGTCAGTCCTATTAGTAAGTTAATTAACATTATAACTTGTTTAAGATAGGGTAATAAATAGGGTATTTGGACATAGAAGCTGCTTAATAAATATATCGTATATGAGAAGGGAACACATGCGTGAGAAAAAGAATGACTTCTTATTATAAGCAATTTAATACTAAATGATTTGACTTGGATTCTAAAATTTTGGCAGAGACCTAGAAGTAGGACAAGTGTCTCCTGAGTTCTGAGTTCCCAGCACCTTCTGAAAGGGTGCAGAGTTTGTCCTTGGCTGTGAATACTAACGTGACCTTTTCAATGGCGCGCCAGCAGTCTGCACAGAGTGGATTTTAACATGAATCACTCCAGGACATCCATAATATGCTTCTTTGGGATACAGCAATAATACATTTTAAAGTGATTATTTAAGACTATTAAAAATGTTAAATGGTATAAACCATGTTAATTATTACATTTTATTCTTTCACATTTAGAAACAATAAAATAACTGCATTGTTTTTCTTGTTATATAGATGACTCTTGCTTACCATACAATTTCCCAATTTACATAAAAATATAAAAGAAAATGGATTCTCTTGAAAGTTCAACACTACATGTTAATCAATATTGTCCATATTTAAGTATCTCTATGTATTCATAAGTAATTATTTGATAAATTGGATTATGTCATTTTTTCATGTATTTCCTTATTATAACAAATATTATTACATAATCACATTTCAATAACACATGAATCATGTTTGTCACTTGCAGCTACAGTTGAAAGTCAGCTATACAAACCAATCCTCTCCACAGGAAATTTTTCTATGTTTGCTCACTGAATTTTAAAAAATGATGGGTTTGAATTCCATTCCATTGAATGGAAAAATAAGTAGAGGGAAGAAACTCTGGATTATTACTCTGAATGAAGCTATAACAAGTTGAGGTCTACATATTAGGATCAAGGACTCTTTTAATTTAAATTTAATTTAAACAAGGACTCTTTCAAACTTTTAATTCTCTGAGACTGTGTTGATAAATACACTAGTTAGTGTCTTATTAATCAAGAATCTTTCTTATCATTAATACATTCCACTACCATTCATCTAATACCTTTCTAGTCACGGTAATCCTATATAACAGAGAACTGGCCCTGTGACTTTCTGGAACTCTACATGTTTAGGTGAGTAGAAAGCCTCATCTTCTCCCTCTGATCAGCTGGGGTTTGGAACTGTCGACCTTGTGATGAGCAGCTCAGTACCTACCCACTAAGCAACTGGACTCGTTTAGTTAGACGTGAAACCAGCCTACTGGACTACAGTGGAGGCAATTTTATCATATGCTATAAGTAAACTCCCACCAAGACAAGTTCGGAAATGGGAGATTGCATACGAATTTGTAATCATCTACTCTGCCAAGGTTCTACTGGTATCTACATTGCAGAGGAAATACTTGGCAATTTAGATTTAGTGATTTGAAGTGTGTGGAAGGTACAATGTGAGCTAGTCTAAAAGTCATCTTAGTATAGTCCTTTAAGAGAGTCTGTTAATCAGTTCAATAATTAAAATTCAAAATAGAATGTGAAGATGTAGAGGACTTCAAAAAAAACAAATTTCCATGTAAAAATGTACTTAGGTCATCTATATGCTTTCGCTATGATTTCTGTATGATTCTGATTCATCACAAACTATTTTTGTTTGCCTATGAAATCAGGCTTAGCTATGTAGCAATACATAGTCTGTACTGCTGTGTACAGTAGAACATCACAGAGATGCATATATTTTGTGTTTTCTAGTTTTGTGATTTCTGCTTTGTTGGTTTTTAATAGCAGGGCTTCCGTGACATTGTGGTTAAGTGCTAGGTTGCTAGTCATACAGTCGGAAGTTCTAAGCCATCAGTGGATCCGTGAGAGAAGAACGAGACTTTCTACTCCCATAAAGAACTGGTCTTGGAACCCCACAGGATCACTTCTACCCTCTCCTCCAGGGTGGCTATGGGTTGATGTGCTAGTCCGGGTAGAGTAGAGGAACAAATTTCATAGACATGCATATGGATATAAGGAAAATGTTTATATACAGGAAGAATGGGACATTGAGAAAGCATCTCAACACAGTCCAGTTCAAAGTCATAAATCTGATATTAACCCATATGCCTGATATCAGTCTATAAAGTCTCCTTCCGGCTCACAAAATCACAGGTCAGTGGGTGCAGAGTCCCAGCAATGGCAGAGGTCTCCACATGGCTCCTCGCTTCCAGGGTTCAGGCTCCATCAACAACAGAAACAACTCATCGCTGGCAGAGGTCTCCATGTGGTCGTCTCAGCTTCAGAGGCCTGGCTCTATCACGGCAAAGCCATGTGGTATCTCTGCTGGTTCCTCCAGCTTCTCAGACACTGCCATCTTGTCTTGTCCGTCATTCCTCTTTGAAAACTTACTCCCAACAACCAGGGAGATAACTTCTCTTCTCTACGAGGGCAATATTGTGAGATTTCCCAGACGTATCAGGAGAAAGCCATGCCCACTTAGAGGCCTCATTGGCTACTCAATGGCTCTCTCCAGATTAACAGGCTAGACTCCACCCCTACATTTCAAATTATAAAATTAACATAAGCACATGACTGCCACAGTTGACATCAACTTGATGACAGTGAGATTAAAGTTGATTTTTAAAATGCATTATTACATTTTTTAGAAAGGCTGAGCTAGAACATCCTATATCTCCTCACTGGAAATCACATAAAACTGACTACAGACTTTTCCACAGTTTCAGTGGATGTACTTCCGGGTTCAAAATCCTGTATGAATCAACAAAAAGAATATTACAATTACCTTTTTCAGAAGTTATGTGTGTTTGCATGTGTCTGTGGGGGTGTGAAGAAGCGAGAGAGGGAGAGAGAGGGAGAGAGAGAGAGAGAGAGAGAATGGGCTTCCAAATAGTTCTTCTTTTGTATGTTTTTGTGTAGACTTGAGGTAGACTTATGAATTTGATTTGAGACATTGATAAGGGAACTCAGAATTTATGAAGTTGTTGACTGTTTTCACACGAGTTTTCTACAATGAAAGAGATAATATTAGGTTATGGTTCCTTTTAATTACATGTCTCCAGCCTACATCACTTAGTACTGCTTTGTGATACCAGTTCACTAAATGTAAAAGTATAATTTTTTAACTGAACAATGTATTTATGTCTAGAAGCCCAGTGGCATAACACTTACATGTTGGCCTGTGATCCATAAGGTCAGTGGTTCCACACCAAGATGCTCTCTCAGGGAGCACAGAGGAATACAGACTCAGAAATGGAAAGGGACCGCTTTACCCGATCTGAGAGGATCAGTGTAAGTCAGCATGGACTTGATGGCAGTCAGGTATTTAATATACTTAGGTGAAAGAGAGGAATCTCAACGTTTTGCACTTGAACTGACTTCTCATAAACATTGAGTGCTTTGCTTTTATTTGCTTGCTTGCTTTGTTAAATGGGAGTCGTGGTAAATCCCATTGCTCCTGAAATCATCTTTCTATTCTAATTCTCATTTTATTTATTTTTGGTAAGGCATTTTTTGGGGGGAGGGGGTCTATGCAACTCTTCCGATTTTACATGTAGGAGCACATTCCATTCCATATCCTCTCTGGCATGGCGTTGATTCCGATTTATAGTGACCCGATAAGACACAATAGAACTGTGCCTTTGGCCTTCTGCTAGTCACCGGTGAGTAATTTGAAACCCCCAGCCAATTGCCCACAGAAAGGCCTTGCTGCTTCATGAAGTTGCTGGAGTCTTGAAACCCACAGCGGCAGTTATACCCTCTCCTGTAGAGTCACTATGGATTGACATTGACTCATTTACAGTGATTTTGTGTTCTGGGTTTGGGGATTTCTGAGACTTTCCATTTCTATGGGCACCTTTCTGCTGTGTAGTGTCTGAAGGAGGCGGGGCTGCGGGAGTGAGGTGTAATTGATGCCATCAGCATCTCAATTTGTAGCCCACTGTGCAACCAGGGACCTGCATATTTACACATCAATACTGACTTCAAACATAAGGCTATCTAAAGGTGCATTTTCACTATTTCATACCTTAAGACTTTAAATTCCTCCCCCATAAACTATTAAGGATTTCAAACTCATATGCCTATTACTAAAAAGAAGAAAAAGAAAATAAAAAATAAACTGACAGCTTCTGACACACTAGATGCTGAAGAAGTGTGTCTGATTTAGATTTTGCACTACAGGGACCCAGTAAGTTTTTGTAAAAAAAAAAGAAGAATGGAGTATTTTTTATCTATTTTCTCTTATTAAAATAAGTAAGTAAAAATCAATCTGAGAAATAATTGCCTGGAATATAGAATAAGTTATTTTACCATTGTCGCACCCAACCCCTCCCTGGCCCCTGAAGTCTTGTTCCCATCTATCATAATATTTACCTTGTCTTTTTTCCAGCTATTGATGACAAAGCAGGTGACCTTGCCAGCATCAAGGTCTGAGACCTTTTCCATTGATAAATGCTCATTTTGAATTTTCCAGCATTTATTAAGCCCAGGCCATTGACTTTTGTTAGCTGCAATCTTCATGGAAGTAGATTGCTAAACATTTCTTTTGTGGAACCTACGGATGGATTCAAATCACCAACATTTTAATGATACAAATTAAGTAGGGTTTCTCTCAAAGAATGTCTAGTGTGATTGTTAGGGATTTTGTGCCAACATGTAAGAAGCTTTGGGTGGAAGTTAGTCTGTCAATCAGGTCACAGCATAATGACCTTCTTTGGTGGTGCATGCACGATAAAATGGCTTTCTGGAGGCTAGCTCCTCTCTCTGCCTTCACCTTTCTGCTGATGACACACTCTGTGACCTGCCAAAGTCCTGGAGCTGCATCCACCGCCATTGGATCCACATGACTTTGCACCCACCAGCCTGATATTCCTATACTCTGCATCATTGCTTGTGGCTGTGTGAGTCTGATAGCCTAGTATCAGACTTAAAGACATGAGTTGGACTGGGCTGAGAAGTTTTTCTGGTATATAAAGCTTCTTGGCACATCTAGCATAGAAAATTGATATAATACCACCTCATGCTGTGAAAATTGATAGTTAGGAAGATGACTATTTTTCATTTTAATCTGAATAAATAACTTCCCACAAAAACATTATTACATATACAAATAGATAATACTTAGTCCTTAATCTTCTTCTTAAATCATAATTACCATGTTTGTTTATGTGTACGGTGGTCTTCCTAAAGATAAATGTAATACCAACCTAATGTACAAATTATTTGAATACTAAGACTATTTGTTCTTGTTTATCCAATAATGATATGTATAAACAAAAATGTAAATCATTAAAAATACATTAAAGGCATTTATTATATAATAGAAATACTTTATAATTCGAAGGATAAATCTATGTGCTTTGTACATTCTACTTTTATAAACCACTTTTAGTGATGTAAATGTATATTTAAAGTGTGATTTATAAAATTCATGGTCTATAAAGTTTCAAAACACAAAAAGTATTATTGAAGAAATTTATAAAATCAGTTTAGTTTAAAAATCAACTCCTTTACTTGCATTTAAACTTGCTGACACTCACATAGCTTAGGCTATCTTCCTATAAAAGATTATCAGCTCTTAAAAAATGAATCTTAATTTTGAGAGGAGAAAAATAAATTTTAGTGTGATAGGAAAAAGTATACCACATAAGACCTTTTTGAAAAAAAATGGGAAATTAACCTCAACTTATTGTAGTAATATGAAAAATAAGTGAACATGATATATAGCAGTGTGGAAAAGGAAATAATAAAAAATGTTTTCTGAGTATTTGAATGATTTTCTTGCAGCACTCAAATCTAGAGTACATTATAAAAGTTTTTCCATTATTTCAGTATTTTTATCACATAAAAGATTATATTTGTTGAGTAATCTTTCAGTGATGGGATGAGCATTCTTTTGTTTCTCTGATTCAGCAATAATAAAACAAAAACTATTAAAATAAGTACTTTAAAGATGAATGAATTTGCAAGGAACATTGATCATAGACAGTCTATTACAACTATGGAGGTCTCTAATCAAATAATATTAAGTTGTCATCTGAATTATGGTCACCTGTGCCATACAATATGCATCGATGTACATCAGAATGTAACGCTTCCATGTCCTGTGTATTCTCAACCACTGTTACCACGTATGAACCTATTGTTGCAGCCACTGTTCCTATTGCATATCACTGAGAATCCTTTTCTCTTTCTCTGACCCTCTAGTTCTGCGGTTCTCAACCTGTGGGCCACTACCCCTTTGAGAGCTGAATGGCCCTTTCTCAGGAGATGCCTAAGACCTCTGGCAAACACATATTTCCGACGGTCTTAGGAACTGAGTCATTGCTCCTTATCCATCTCCAGGTGGGTCCACCACAACAGTGAAGACTGTTACCCATGTTACACCATGTTTCAAGACAAAATTTCATTGGTTTGTCATTAGAAATAAATATTTCAATATAGAATATAGAATTCTATATTCAATATGCAATGTAAAATTGCATATTTTTAAATAATTTTATTAGGGACTCATACAATTCTCATCATAATTCATCCATCCATCCATTGAATGCAAAGCACATTTGTACAATTTTTGCCATCATCATTCTCAAAACATTTTCTTTCCACTTAAACTCCTGGTATCAGCTCCTCATATTTCCCCTCTCTCCTCACCCCCCACAAACCCTCAATAATTTACAAATCATTCTTATTTTGTCATATCCTACACTATCCGATGTCTCCCTTCACCCACTTTCCTGTTGTCCATGCCCCAGGGAAGAGACCATATGTGGATCCTTTCAATCGATTCCCCCATTTGACTTTTGTGATTGATCACTATGCTGCTTTAATTATGTTCAATTTGTGACAATTAAAATCCATCCTGCACATCACATATCTACATGATGATTCATAACAGCAGCAAAATTGCAGTGATGGAAAACAATTTTATGGTTGGTGGTCACCACCATATGAGGAACTGTCTGAAGGGATCTTGGCATGAGGAGGGTTGAGAACCATTGTCTAGACCATGCTTGTGACAGATCCCTCCTGATAGCACATCCTAAGTCACCAATGTGAATATTTTGATGGCATTTTTCTGTCTATGGTATTTTTAATATATATTTTTGGTGATTCCACAAAGGAAATACATCAAGTCCTCATCAGTGTTCCCAGATTGTCCAGCTTACCCATGTACATGAGACGATTAAAAACATCAGGGTTTGAGTCAGGTGCACATTAGTCTTCAAGGTGAACTCACTGCCACCACTTTTCCCATTCTTTTCCAGTACCTCCAGTAGCATCACCATCAATAATACCCCTTTCCTCCACCAGACAACTATCACTCACCATCACTATTGCCTCACCAAAAAATATTTATTAAACAAGGCGAGCTTCTGTGTAGAACTAATTTACCAGGCCTCTCCATAAAGCTACAGATTTTCCCAGTGTTTAACATTTGGGAGGGGCCTGACCCCGGTGGCATAAGTGATTGAGTGTGGGACTGCGGCCTGTGGGCTTGGTGGTTGAAACCCAGAGGCAGCTCTCAGGAGCACCGCTGGATAGCTCCCATGACCACCAGACGGCGGTGATGTCCCCCCCACCCCCCCAAAAAAATTGGGGGAAATACGCTGAATTTTAGTGAGATGTGTATGTGCATTTTATTAGCTATTTGAACTTTCATAAATCTCATTGTGTGTTTTTATTTTGCTTATACAGTTAATTGAATGGCCACATTTAAATGTAATTCTTTAACCACTCCTAAAGTGAAATAAGACTGGATTCCTCTAATAATTTATATTAAGAACAGTGATGTCCTAGAGGCTCAGATGATACCAAGACGAAGCACTTAAGGGCTAAACCAGAGGTTGGTGGTTTGCCTGCTGGCTCAGCAGGAGAAAGGCTTCATGAAGAAAGACCTTCTGACCTACTTGCAGAGTCATCCCAGTGAAGAAAACCTATACAGCTGCTGGAAGTTGCAGCGGCCTCAGTGCAGCCATAACAAAAATGAAGCAAGGTCCGACTTGAGTAAGGAACACTGCACCTTGAATATTTGTGTCATAGAAAATTTTAAACAATTTGTCTCCTATTTAATAAACCCAGCTGGCTCAAATTAAATAAGTCTATTACTGTTTTTTTCTATATTTTAAAATAACCCCACATTAATTGCCCTAATAGGTTTTTCTTCCTTAATTTTTAAATGAAACAATCATTTTGCTCTAAATGTGTCTCTAGATACCAGGTAAATTAATTGGATATTACTTATGTTGAAAATTGACTTGATGATCCTGCTTTGTTCCTTAAAAAACTTTTGTTCTCCTTCTCCCCACCTCTTTCTAGTCCTCTTTGTGTACTTAAAACCCATGAGGAAATAATTCTGCCGAGTACAAAATGTCTTTCATGCTTTCAGGTTTAGTAAATCTGAAGAATCTATTGATTTCCTCAGACTTTAATCTTTTGATAAGTAAAGTTCATGGAAAACCATGTAATTGGTAGAGAACTTTTCACACGAATTGAATTGCTTACTCCTTCTGCACTGCAAGACTTTTGCATCTTGCCTGGAGTAAATTAGTTTCTTCAGGTTAGAAAATATCCTGGAATTATATTTTTCAATTTGAAATTCACTCAATATCAAAGAGCATATAATTAATTCTTTTTTTCTGATGGTCTGAAAATCTGTAATGAGAAATTACAAACAGCATATCAAAGAAATTCCACAAAGTATACCTGATAAGAACATTTAGAGTATGAGGCACTTCCTTTTTTGCCAACTCTCAATTTAAATTTTAATACATAAAAGGCATACAATTAGTGCCATCTAGTGCATTTACCCATCAAGCTAGTAATCTTATCACTTAATCACATGCCTCATTTTTTGGAAGGCATTTTGTAAATTTATACAATGTCTCAAGATCATTCCAGTTAATATTAAATGGATGATCTGGTTTTAGTTAAAAACTAGTCATAAGTTACAATTAAAGGTAAAGCACAAAATGGATTATTAGTTTCTTAATGTTTTATTTCATTAGAATATTCACGGAACATTGTGTGAACATAACCTAGACATTTATTCTCTGCAGAAAATAGAACAGATAATTGTTTCAAAAAATTTAATTAGCTACTTCTGGTAAGTATAGAAATTCTTTGTCCATTGTTCCATTTTGTTTGTACAATAATTTGTCCATTTTTGTATAATAATAGTCTTACACAGATGTCATTCTTTGTGTTTTAAAAGTATAGGAATATTTCTGAGAATATGAATATTGTGGAGGCTTTCATCATGGACTCATATTGACTCACCGTCATTGCGTCAATTTTAACTAATACCATAGTTTGACAAAATACAAAAATAATAAAGTTCCACATGATATACCTAAAAAATGCATGGCACTCTCATACACTTATTTCCTTCCATAATGAGGTGTTTTGGCATAATGAAAAATGAGAAAATTTTGAGAGAAAAGCATGTTTCCTTAACATTTTAAGAGTCATGTTGTTTAATAATAGTCACAACTCACAGAGATTTCTCCCTATGATGATTAGCTGAAGAGAAAATTCAGCTTCAGCTTTATTTGACCTGACCAGCAATCTAACCTTTAAACGAATGGTGTAACTTGCAAAAGGGTGTTCCCTCTTTTGTACCCTATGTCCTTTCTTACCTTTTTTATTTCCAGTTCTTCCATATTTCTCCACCACCCCCCCTTATTTTCAACCAAGTGCACTTGTCACAAAAACATCCCGCTCAGATTGCTTTTCTTACTAGTTGTAAGCATGGTAAATCCAGGTGAGTGAGACAAATTGAAAGTCATCATTTAGTTTACTGACTGAATAGTCATCTGTAACTTTCATAGTCAGCTAAATTAAAGAGCAAACTCTTGGATAATCCCCGAATTTTCCCGTCTTCGTGATCCAAACCAACCATTCTTCCTATTTAATTTGACCTTTATGTAAATTTGAAGTTCATCTAGTTAGAATGAGAAATTAATTTTTCATTCTAATTCATTGAACCTTGATTCAAGAGATAATTTAATATCTATGTAATAGCAAACCCAGATTTACTGACTCATTGTACTTGTGACATTCTAGATATGGGCATACAGTGACCAAGAAAATGGACAAAATTACTATTCTCATAAAGCTAATAGAAAGCAACTGATGAATTTTAAAAATCAAAACATAGTTTATGATTATGACAAAGCCTGTGAAAAACCACATAATTTTATAAAGAGTGATTGTAACAGGTACGATTCGAAAAGTGTAAAGATACAGTTTGCTTTGAATAAAGCAACAAGGGGAAATGGTGTCCCAGGATAAGGAAATAGTTAAGTAGGGTGCTAGGATTTAAATGTATTTTACACATTTAAAATGTTATAGGTTAATCTTTTTAAAACATTATAACATTTTTTCTTTTTTTTCCAATTAACCACTTTATTGGGAGCTCTAGTTAGTTAATCTTCACAATGTTTTAATCAAGTAGTGCAGGTTTTTGGAACAAGAATCTCCCAGACAGGTGAGAAGAACCCAGTGGAACATCACTCCCAGGACCACCTTCCTAAACACCGCTGCTTCCTGAGACTGAATCTGCTGACCTTTGGCCCCAGTCTCAGCACTGGTTGAAACCAAGATTATTTCATTAGTGTGTAGAAGCCCTGAGCCTACATTTCTTCAGACTATTAGAAAAAAGAAAGAAACAAACAAACAAAAATTGAGACAAAACAGATCTAATCAGGCCGGGCATAGCCCTTGTAGTATTTCCAATTGGCCTTACAGCAAACAATTTGAAAATCTAGGGGAGATGCAAATGAGAAAACCCTTAACACCTTTATGTGTCAGAGACATTTCCCTCTCATGGATTCTTGCTTCCCTCCAAATTCGTTTTTATTCCTCTGGGGGAAATGAGTTAAAAAAGACAAGTAATTAAAGAAACAAACAAAATAAGAAGGTATTATAACAGATGGAACTTTAAAAAACAAAAAAGGAAGATTAAAGTTTCATGCATGGAGATGGATGAATTAGAAAGAATTATGACTGCCATCGCACGCCTACACGGCCATTGCTTTAGAGTCAATTCTGATTCATCACAACCTTACAGGACAAAGCAGAATCTTCATGGTTTCCAAGGTTGTAATCCCCAATGGAGCACAAGTTACCCTTTCCCCAAATTCCCATGTCCATTCATATGTCACTGGAAGGCACACCACGTCTCAGATAATACACTGTGTTCATGTCACAATTACCTCCAACTACCACCACACTACTTAGAGCAGGGGCAGGGTCTGTGCTACCTCTAAACCTCACTGAGCCTCCCCACCAGCTTGTTGACATCTGCACAGGATTCCCTGGAAATCTGCCATACGACTCTTCTGGGCCCCGTCGTCCAGCTTTCACCATGCCACCTAGCTCTGCCACCACAAATGTCACCGACAAGTCGGATAGGTGTGCAACCTTTGCACATAGTACATAGAATCTTGCTTGCCCTCCATAAGCAAGGGTTACAGCTCATTTTGTTTAGCTGTGAAGCCTTTCCTCCACAGTTGTCCACCTCTGCCCTTCTGTCTGAAGATTCCTCCACAGTCCCTACTGAGCCAACCCCTTAGACTTCTGACACAGTTGGGCAAGCATTATCACTGTTTTAACTTCTATCATCAAATGTCCTTCCTAAAAGTGCCCAATGCTATTGCGGTAGTCTGAGTAGCTAAATAAATGCTATCTTTCACTGTCTTTCGTGATCTCATGATCTCTTCTGTATTTTTGGAGATTCTCTAACGAGGAACAGGGTCCTTGGTCATAATAAGGTGCTCTGTTCCAGATTCTTCTTGATATTAATGAGAGCCCCCTTAACTTTTGCGGGATTCGCTCTTTTAAGGCTAGCAGGATAGCACAACTCCTTCTTAGGCTATAATAGCATTTGCAGCTTGGTGTGTTGGTGGCCAGGTGCCATCAAGTCCCCAGCCTGTTCATATTAATGTCAAGTAGAACAGAATAAAACACTGCCTGGTCCTCCTTTCATGTTCCAGCCCACCATAACCACCTTGTGAATCCATCTTGTCTTCTTTTTTGCTGTTCCTCTACGTGACTAGGCATGATGTCTTTTGCCAGGGTCTCCTAGGGAGAAAGTGGGGGCTTTTCACTGGAAACTGCTACTGTCTCAGAAACTGGCAGGGACAGTTTTACCTTATCCTACAAGGTCACTATGAATCAGCATCAGTCCATAGGCAGTAATTTTGGGTTTGTCACAAAATATTTGTGACAATATTTCATCATTTATGCTTTTGAGGAACATTTTAGTTTTACTCCTTTTCAGAAAGATTTGTTTGTTCTTTTGGCAGCTTATGGTATTTTCATTATTCTTTGCCAAGACAATAATTCAGATGCATTGACTCTTCTTTAGTCTCATTTATTCAATGTCCAACTTTCACATGCATGTAAGCCATGAAATATGAAAATACCACAGCTTGAGTAAGGTGCACCGTAGTCCTCAAAGAAATCTTCCTGATTTTAAACACTTGAAGTAAGTCTTGTACAGAAGCTTTACCCTATGAAATGTGTCTTATGAAATATCTTGACTGCTGCTTCCATGAGCACTGATGGTGAATTTAGGCCACACAAAACCCTTAACATCTTTGACAGTTTTCTCTATTTTTCCGGAAGTTATCTATTAGGCTAGTTGTGAAGATTTTCATTGTCCTTACATTGAATTGCAATCCATGCTGAAGCCTGCAATCCTTGATCTTCATCAGCAAGTGCTTCAAATCCTTACTGTCAGTGAGCCAGGTTGTGTTATCAGCACAGGTTGCTAGAAAGCCTTCCTCCAATCCTGATGCCACATGCTTCTTCATATTGTATAGCTTCTCTGATTATTTACTCAAAATAAAGATTGAAGAGTTATAATGAGAAGATATAGCCCTTACACACACCTTTCCTGATTGTAGACCAGTATTCCCTTGTTCTGTTTTCACAACTACCTCTTGGTACTCACAGGTTCCATGTGCATGAGGACAATATTCTGGAGTTTCCATCCTTCTCAAACATATCCATAGTTTGTTATGAGCCTCACAATGAAATGCCTTTTCATATTGAATAAAACACAAGTAAATCTCTTTCTGCTATTCTCTTCTTTCAGCCAATATCCATCTGATGTCAACAATGATATCCTATGTTCCATGTCCTCTTCAGAATCCAGCCCAAACCTCTGGCAGCAACCTGTCAATGCACTGCTGCAACCATGGTGGAGGATCTTCAGCAAAATTTTACTTGCATGAGATATCAATGATATTGTATAACTTGAGCATTCTGTTGTGTCAACTCTCCTTGGGATATGTGTAAATATGGATCTTTTCTAGTTAGTCAGGTGGTCCGATGTCTGTCTTCCAAATGTCTTGAAACAGATATATATGAGTGCTCCCAGTACTTCATCAATTTGTTGAAACATTTCAAATGGTATTTGATCAATTTTTAGAGCCTTGTTTTTATCTAATGCCTTCAATGAACATTGGGCTTCTTCCTTCAGTTCTTGATCACATGCTAGCTCTTGAAATGATTGAATGTCAATGAATCCTTTCTGATCCAATGGCCCTGTACATTATTTCCAACTTTGTTTGATGTTTCCTACATCATTCAATATCTTGCTCATAAAATGTTTCCATATTGCAACTCAAGATTTGAACTTTTTCCTTCAGTTCTTGCAGCTGAAGATATGCTGAGTATGTTCTTCCTTTTTGGATTTTTAATCCCAGGTCTTTGTATATTTCATTTTAACACTTTTCTTTGCCTCCTGGTACTGCCCCTGCAATTTTCTGTTCAGCTCTTTGACATCATCCTCTCTTTCATTTCCCTTTGCTTTTTATTCTACCAGTGAGTAAGTGTCAGAGTTTCTTCCAACATACACTTCTGTCATCTTAATAATCTTTCTGTATAATGCTCTTGATGTCACCCCACAGCTCATTGCAAATGCAGTCATAAAAATGTTCTTCTCTTATAAGTGTTAAATGTGTTAATCTTGAAATGGTCTCAAAATTCATGCATTACATAGTCAAGGTCATATTTTGACGGTGTAGACCTGCTTTAATTTTCCTCACCTTGCACCTGAATTTATATATGA
Source organism: Nesogale talazaci (assembly GCA_004026705.1). Taxonomy (NCBI): domain Eukaryota; kingdom Metazoa; phylum Chordata; class Mammalia; order Afrosoricida; family Tenrecidae; genus Nesogale; species Nesogale talazaci. The sequence continues at coordinate 7,213 of PVJH01010278.1, read as the reverse complement.
GAAATTGATGGTCTGTTCCACAATCAGTGCTTTGACGCATTTTAACTATTAATCTCATCACAAATGTGATTAATTTGATATCTGTGTATTCCATCTGAAGACATCCATTTGTACAATTACTGTTTCTGTGTTTGAAAAGGCATTTGCAATGAACAAGTAACTGATCTTGGAAAATAACATCATGTTATCTCAGATTCATTTCCATCACAAAGGTCATACATTCCATCTGCTGTTCCTCTTTGTTTCCAAATTTGTCAATCCAATAACCAAAAATAATCAATATATATACTGATTGCATACTTGATCAATTTCAAACTGAAGAGATGGGTAAAATTCTTCAATTTAGTCATCACTTGACTTAGTGCTTGGTGCATAAATTTGCATAATACCTGTATTGAATGGAATTACTTATATAAATCAATATATTTAACTTATGGTTCTGGCAAAGAATATTGAAAGAACCATAGACTACCAAAATATCATACAAGTCTGTTTTACAAGAAGTATAGCCAGAATGCCCCTTAGAATGAAAGATGATGAGATTTCATCTCATCTACTTTGCACACATTCTCAGTAGAGATCAGGACACCTGGATCAGGACACCACGCTTGATAATGTAGGTAGGGGGCAGTGAAAAAGAGGAAGGCCCTCAACAAGATGGCTTCCATCATTTCTTTCTGAGGAATATATTGGTGACATTATGATATTGACCAAATAGAACACATATGACTTTCTAAAAAAATGTAAGGCAAAACTTATTTTAAGACCATTCAAAGGGCAAAATTTATACTGTTAATATTGGAAAATGTAGCATACTAAAATGTCATTATTGAAACGAAAAAAAATGTATTTTTTCTCAAAGTGCCCGGAATAAAAAAATCACATTAAAACTCAGCATAGAAAAATAACCTTTACTCTGTTCTTAAGATGTACATAGTTATTTATGTTTTATAAACTTCTATAAGGGAGGACAGAAGGGAACCAAGATAAAAGTATATTATTAATATGCTAACACAGTTTGGTTGTCCAAAATAGTTAACAGCAGGAGCTGAATTAATTTAGGCATTTGCAGATCACTGTTTTAATATATATGTGAGCATCTGACTCATCTAGAAAGGAGAAATTCAGTTTATTCAGCTTTCTTGCAAATGCAGAGATATGGTCCAAATTACTTTACACAGACAGTAGATTTATAAAAGGAGATGCTTATGGTATTTCCAAACAATACAAACTGTGATTATGAAAATTTGGAATGAAAAATGGGAAAAATATACATGTATATTATTTGCATTTAAGAAGAGCTTATAATATTATCTTAAGGAATATTCTATTAAAAATTTTACATGCCTTAACTCTCTCATGTTTGAAGGCTCAAAGAAAGCGTGGTTCATATGTACATAACTATATACATTTATATGTATTCCATGTGTTATACACATATATATAGGCTTATGAACATAAATTTCTATATTCAGGTTCACACTTTCATTGCATTTGAAATACATTTTAAGAAAATCTTGGAATGGAGAGATATTCTAAAGAAAGTATTCAGACAGAAAAAATTATTATTTTATAGATCAAAGGATTATGCAATAATGATCAGAGCAAATGCAATATTTTTCATATGAACACTTTTTCATGTGAAGGCAAATTACTAAATAAATAAACAAACTTATATTTTAAGTATCTTCAAAGTTAAGTGATGAAAAATAAAAATATCAGAAGTTAAAAACATCCTAATTTATTTAACAAACAGCTAACTAGTAAAGAAGTTATACAGGAGATGGATTAGAGCTTTTCAAAATTAGTTCTGAATTTTATATTGACATTTAAAAAATCTTCGTCTTCCAAACTTTCTAGGTTTTATTTTCTTCATCTGTGTTAGTCTGGACAGAAACTCATATGTATAAGACAGAGTTTTATTTAAACAGTAAGTACACATCAAGAAAACAATCCAACTCTGTGCTGCCCAAGTCCAACATTAGCCCATTTTGTCTGACACTAATCCACAAAATCCTCTTTCATCTCACAAAACATATGCAATAATACCAACTGCAGGAGGAAAGTCCAATCAGTGAACATGTCAGTATTTCAGTGCTGGCAGGGGTCTCCACGTGGCTGCTCCAGCACCCAGGACTGTATCAGGGTAGGTCTATGTGGCTTCTTCTCAGGGATGTCTTGCAGGAAGTGAGCCTTGCCAGCTGAGGCAGGGAACTAGGTGAGGCAGATGCACTCTGATCTGATGATCAGGAAGGAAGAAATCCAAGAACAAGAAAAGTAAGCCTCACTAAGCCGTTTATTACTCCGACCTTCAATTAACTCCACACATGTTTATTGGCCAGGTGGGCACAATAAACTTTAACTAACTCATGATTTAAAACTATCAAGTAGTTTTAAAGGAAGAGTATCACACTGAAGACCAAGGTGTACTTGACCCAAACCATGATGTTTTCAGTGGTTCTATGTATATACATAAGGTAGACATTGAAGATGGAAAGTCTCAAAACAATCAGTGGTGAAGAATATGGAAAATGCTATGGCCTGTCAGAAGAATAGGCAAAACTGTTCTAGAAAAAGTACAGCTGGAATACCTATAAGCAAGATGGCCAGACTTCATCTCAGGTACTTTGCAGTGTAATCAGAAGATATCAGTCCATGGAAAGGACATCATGTTTGGCAAAATAAAAGGAAATTAACAAAGAGGACAGTACTCTACAAGTGGATTGATACAGTGACTAAACAATGGGCTCAAACATAACACAACTGCAAGCATAGCGTGGGACTGGACAGTGTGTCTATCTGTTGTCTAGGAGGCTGCTCTGAGTAGGAATTAATTCAATGGCACCTACCACCAACTACAGAAAACTGTTCAATCTTTCCAGAGCAGTACACATGATATTTATATCACTTTGTGGGAGTCATAGATCATAACCAGAAAGATCATAGAAAAGAAATTCTCTTTGACATAAAGGACATAAGGGACCAATATTTTATCATACTATAATGTCCTTCTTATGTATGTATGATTATTACCTGTAGTCATCAAGGAAGAGTTAAAATATCTATGAAAAGATATAAAGTAATTGTTTTCTGTAACATTATCAATGTGAGAAACATGAAACATTTTAATTATCTCATGTGAACTCCAAGGAAATCATAAAATTAGTGTATTTAAGGATCATTTAGAAAACTACTTATTTTAAGCATTTTTTTAAAGTTATGAATTTCCTTAAATACTATTGATCTGTCTACCACCATTCATGTTCTTCACATAATTAATTAGGAAAACGAAAGATTTTTGGGAAAGATAATGCTAATGTGCAGATTTTAAACCATGGATCTCCATATACTGTCTGATGAAACAACTAGCTAGGAAGGGAAGAAAACCTATGGATAAATTTAAAACAAAATTAAATGACAAAATATCCTCAAAAATTTCAAATCATAAAAAGATCCAGGCACACCACCAACTGCCACAAGATTTGGTCAGGGAAGATACAAAGAGAATGATAGTGTGATAAACCTAAGAAAAGAATAAGTATCAAACAGCTAAAAGCTATTAACGAAACAGCATTATAGTCAACGCAAATTAAACAGCTAAAATGCGATGAGATTTTACCAGTGAAATAGGGATTGGTATGTTGCAAATTCTGAAGTAATTGCAAAGATCTAGCTACCAAGGACTCTCAAGGATAAAGATGATTTTCCAGAATATGTGTGTTAGTCTGGGTAAACTAGAGAAACAAATACATAGACTCGCATATGGATATAAGGAAAAGGTTTATATATAAGAGGAATGGGACATTGAGAAAGCACCCCAGGCCAGTCCAGTTCAAAGTCATAAGTCTGATATTAACCCATATGCCGATATCAGTCTATAAAGTCTCCTTGTGACTCATGAAGTCACAGGCCAGTGGGTGCAGAGTCCTGACACCGGCAGGGGTGTACCAAGGGCTCCTCACTTTCAGGGCTCATCATCCATCAACAGCATCCAGTGGTGCTAGAAGCAGCTCAGCGCTGGCAGGGGTCTCCACATGGCTTTTCCAGCTTCAGAAATCTGGTCCCATCAGGGTAAGGCCGTATGGCTTCTCCTCCGGCTCATGCAGCTCCTCAGATGCTGCGATCTTGTCTTCTCCATAATTCCTTATCTCTGAGACTAACTCCCAACAATTGGGGAGATAGCGTCTCATCTCCACTAGGGAAATATCACAAGATTTCTCAGAAGTCTCAGGAGAAAACCAGGCCCACACAGAGGCCTCATTGGCTACTTACTGGCTGTCTCCAGATTCACAGACTCCACCCCTACATCTCAATCATGAAAAAACATAACCACATGACCGCCACAACAAGATTGCAAAATGAAGTGGGAATTTTTAAAATGAACAGAATAGCTACAATGGAAGACAGTTCAAAGAAAAAGTCTAATACAGCAAGATGTGGGAAAGAGATAGGGGATCATAAGGAGACAGCCAATGTCTGAATACTACCCGAGAGTAAAAGGTGGAGGAGCTTTGAGAACTAGAGACTCTATATTAGACCACTTCTTCTAAAATGTCAAGGGAACTAAATTTACATGAAGATGGCAAAGAAAAGTATTACAGTCAAACCTTATAGATAGCTAAAGTTATTTTAAAGACTAGGGGGAAATAATAGCTAACTAATATTATGAAGGAGAAGGGAAACATAGGGGATACATGACTTGGACACACACATAAAAGATCAAAAGTATATATTACTAGAAAAAATAATTGAAACAACAGTAAAACAAAAAAAGACATCCATGAATAACATAAACAAGAATTTTAAAATCCCAGAAATGAAATGAGACTTTTAAAAGTATTAGGAAAATAATAAGAATGAGTAGAAGAAATAGGAGAGGAAATAAACTGAACAGATAATGCTTCAAAGTAAATAGAAAGGAAGAAGTAATAATAATAATTTTAAAAATAGAGGAGAAAAATACATGAGTGGGAGAAAGTTGGCGAAGAAGTATCTATACAGTGTTTCCTAAGAAAGATAACCAAAGTAAAGGAACAGAGTGAACACCTAAATCTGTAATTATAACAGGGGATTTGAAATTACCACAATCCTTCAAATATCAAGCAAACACGACCAATAACTTATCAAATTCCAGGGAAGTTACTCCACTTAAAGGAAAAATTCATGAAAGGTCACTTTGGCAACTTTATAAAAATTGCAAGTGAGAAAGAAAAATCATCATCAGATTTTGACACAAAAATTTGGTGCATTCTACCCCATAAGGTAAATTATATTTAAGACTACAAACAAAAAGAGGAATATAGCCTGGCAACATTTTTAATGTGTTTTTAGCATAAAATAAACAAATATTTTTAAATCCCAAGATAATGTCATAATTTGTTTAATTATATTTTAAATTGTTGGAGAAAGCTAAACTATTAGCCATACAAAAATCATTTTAGAACTAGGATGTTTCTGAATTCCAGTGACTGCCTGTCCTGTGAAGCTATAAGAAGTTATAAAATAAAAATTGTCCATTAACCATAAAAAGCCAGGACTGGGGGAACAAAGCAGAGACTTTTAGCGGGCCTATGTTTCAGTTGCAGGTTCCCAGAGGAAGTTGTTTTATCAGCCACAAGGAGGACATTGTGACCAGAAGCATCAGCAGATTTCCAGAGACCAGATGCCCACCAAGGACATTTTGAGCAAACATGGACCACAGCTGATGAACTGAAAAACAATCGATAAAGTTAAAGTACCCCTTCCCAGGTCCAATATCTCAAGCTTAATCTGTAAAATGTCAAAAGGCCCCATACGCTGTGTTCCCGGGACAGCCTTGGCATTAAGGCTAATTGAAGAATTCTGCTTCTGTGACTGCTGTTTGCTTGCATAGCTACCGAGATAAGTTTTGTTTATTCAGCCCAATAAAAATGTGAGCCTGTGAACTGCCAGGCCGCCTCCTCCTGCCTCTCTCTGGGGATGGCCCCTGCATGGGACCTGCTCTCTCTCTTCACCTGTGCAGGCCTTTCTTCTTTTTCCTATTTTGTTTTTCTCTATCTTTCTCTTCAATAAACTTGCGCTTTAATTCACAAGTCACTGAGTTGTGCTTGTCCGGAAAAGTGTAACAAGCCCTAACTTGAATTAGTTAACAAACTCTTTTTGCCGCTTTTGCATCTCAAGTAGTTGTATTTCCCTTCACGTGCCTAAGGTGGGTTTAGAGATCCTCTCCAGACCCAACAAAATGAGCTATATTTTCTAATGAGTTAAATTTAAATTTGAAAAAAAAAAAGAATTCTATTAACCTGGTATAATTCATCAGGCACTTTGGTGAGAGTGGGTCAAGCATTGAGAGTTAACAAAAAGATTAACATTGCCAACAAGAAGAGATATGAGGCTGTTTGTTTCACTCAAGATTTCAATGTTCAGAATCCCTCTCAGTGTCAGAATGGGCTCAATGACAGTGGGTTTGTTTTGGGGGGTAACTTAACTCATAAGTATCATCAATGATTAAGGATAAGGGTCTGAAGGAAATCAGAAATAATGCCCATGATATAAGTAGCACGGACAGCTGGAAAACAGTGCTATCAAACAACTGCTTGGTGATAGGATGTCATTTCTGCCTTTAGAGTAAACCAAACATACAAAAGAAATGCTAACTCTTTAACAGATATAACAACCGATTCTATCTCGTCACTTCACGACATTAGGAGTGCTCTAGCTTAGTAGTGTAAATTGAGTGGAGTTGGCTAAGTGTCAATCAGATAATGTATACTGTCATTTCTTACCTTAAATTTCCCAGTAATTTAACTCTTATAAGTTCTTAGTCTTTGTCATGCGTCCTCATTAATACCATTAACTTTTATAAATGATCATCTTTTGTTCTTTAATATAATAAAGTGATGAAAACTGCCTCACAAGTGATACTACAATTACCAGAGTGTTTTTTTATTATAAATTAAGAAGTCAAACAAGTAATACACAAACTTATGTGGAGAATATTAGCAATATATAGTTGTGAGGTACTTAAAGATATCTTGATTAAGAGTTTTATTCAGTTGTTTTTAAGCACTGTTGTAGAGAGATAAGTGTCTGGAAATAGAAAAACATCATATTGGTTTATATTCAGCTCTTCTATTTACTACTTGTGTGATCCTAGGTAATTTCTTTAATAATTTTGGTGCAATTTTTCTCATTGGTTAAAATGAATATCGTGATTATCTGGACATATTCTTAT
>PVJH01010277.1:0-74552 GCA_004026705.1 Nesogale talazaci | reverse complement strand
GGGAGAGGGGGGAGAAGGAGAGAGGGGGAGAAAGGTTGAGGGAGTGGGGAGGGGAAGGGAGAGGGGCAGAGAGGTGGAGAGAGGAGGAGCGAGAGGGGAGAAAGGGAGAGAAAGGGAGAGAAAGGAGGGCGGGCTAGCCTGGTCTTCCACCTTCCCCCAGGTAGTGGCAGCCAGCCGCTGCGGCGGTGGAGCCAGCCGGCGAAGAGGAGCGCGGAGCCGGGAGGAGCCGCCCAGGCCGCACCGCTTGGCGGCGTGGGGCGGGCCTGGCCGGGGGCGTCGCTGCGCGGCTGCGCGCGCCTATGGGAGCTGTCCGCTTCCCGGGTGCTGATTCCAGCTCCCGTTCCAGAGCAGGTGGACGGGGAGGCGGTGGAGCTCGCTGTTTGTAGTGCTTGACTTGCCTGCGCACCTTTCAGAAGAAGGGAGGGTGAGGACGGCTGGTGCAGCGAGGGGCGGCTACCGGGACCTGGGCTTCAGCCGCAGCTCCGAAGAAGCGCCGTCACGTTTTCCAGAGCTCCTGGGCTCAGGATGGAGTGAAGCAGCGATCGCCTCTTCCAGGGGGTGGGCGGGAGGGGGACAGGAGGTGCAGCGAAAGAGAGAGAGAGAGAGAGAAAGAGTGAGAGAAAGGGGAAAGCTTTGGCTGGAGCCTACGAATTTGGGATTCATTGGAAGGGACCGGACCGCTTACTCCAGGGAAATGGATTCTATACCATGGCTGACCAGCGTTTGGACTTTGCTGTTCTCAGGCTGGTGGCATTTAGGATTAACGGCGACAAATTGTGAGTAAGCGGGACTGGGGCGGGGTGGGGGCGGTGTACAGAAGGTGAGAAAGGCTACTGATAGGAAAACACGCTCAGCTGTTTCAATGTGGTTCGGTGGTTTCTAAGCCTGGGGGATAAAACAATGGTGATTGGTGTGGTTCCGTCACCCTCAACCTTCCCAAAAGTTAGCAGAAATGAGAGGAGGCAGCCCACTGGATTCCCTGCCCTCCCCCCTCATAGCAAAGTTCCTGGGGAGAAGGGAAGGTTCTCACCCTGCAGTCCCCCACTAACTCGGCCTGGGTTTTTACCAGAGAGGGGCCATAGGTGCAGGCGGTACACTTCAGGAGCTGAGCTTCCAGACAGATACTCTTGGCCACAGTGCTAAGTGACAGTAGAGCTCATCTTAGAATGCCACTGCTTTGAATTTGCAGAATTCCCAGCTCTCTCCCTCCCTGCCTTTCAGCTCTCCCTCAGGCCAGAGGCTCCAGTAGGGTATCTTGCCACCAAGAGATACAGTTTTAACAGGATTGATACTTCTGGCCTAAGAGTCATGGCCCTGTGTAGTCAAACCACAAGATCAATGGCTGCCCGGGTTAGAGAAGGCAGGATGTTGATGCACTCCCCACCCCCAAAATGTTTGTGCCAAAGAGCGCATAATGAATATGCCGTAAGTGTACACTAGTGCCTAAGCTCTGACCTCACCAAAGCAGGGCATTTACTTTAATAGGCAGGTAGACTGGACACCTGGGGATCCAACACCTGCACTGTGTATTTAAAGAACCCAGTTCATCAAACTTGAATAAATTACTAGAATGATCTGAGGTTTAAGCTCCATTGCTCAGCTGCCTCCGTAGGCAGAGGAGGGGGAAGGTTTATTTATTAATTTATATATTTTATTTTATTTTATTTCCCCTCTCCAGCTCTGGGAACTCCTAAATGAGAATGAATGCAATTAAGCCATCTGTGCCATTTTCAAAGACGGTTTATCAAAACCCCTCAAGTTCCGTGGCTTCCTCTGTTTGCTCCCACCTCCTCCAAGGAACTCAGAAAGTCGAGCTCTCTTAAAACAGTCGGGCTGTAGTGTTGTAATCTGCACAATCACTGTTAGGGGGAAGTAGAAAAACTACTTACGATTCCCGAGTCTTTCTGCCTCATTGTCCTATCGCCAACAATATCCAAGAGGACTTTCAGCAAGTCTTCTATCTTAGGGGAACGCTTACATAAAGTTCTATGCTGAAAATGACCAAATGTCCCAAAGACTAACTGGTGTTTTTGCTTATAAAGAAGTTTTGAGTTGCCCCACCGAGAGTCAGTGGCGATGCCTTCTACAGATTTGATGAAAAATTGTATGCTTAAAGGAAGAAAATGAGCCTTTGCTCTAAAAAGAAGGACCTTAGTTTTAAAATTATTTCAGCAAATAGCTGAAGACAGGTTAACATTCAGTATATATACATGCATTAATTAACAATTTAAAAGTGAAGCCGTTCCCCTCGTGATTTAGGGGGGAAAAAAGATCTAAGTGGTTTTGTATGAGGAAGTCAAGCATGGCACTGAGGTAGATTCTCGACCTTCTAGAACACTAGAGGTCAGTATTCTGCCAATGATGTAAAGGTGTGGCTACAAAATAGCTGTGTTTTCAGAACAGCACATTTACCTTATCTGAAGAGAGTAAGTACTTTGAAGCTACACAAAGGTGGGGAGTCAGAAACAGGGTGAAAGAGGAAACACTCAGGGAATATGACTTGGGTTATTCATATAAATATTTTCTTAAGGGTCAGGACAGTAATACATTTTGGTATGGCATTTTCTGTAAATTAATGGCATTATATTTAAGGTCTTAGCAGTCTCCCTAAAATTGAAATTGCATAGCCTTCAGATTCATACTTGTCTTTTCCAATGCAACAATAAAGCTAATTTTGAGCATTTAAAAGGAAACTTTGTGATAATGAGCTCTATTATTTCTCCAGAGACCATAATTTCTCCATCACCATTTCTTTGGATGCAGGCTGCCACCTACATATTTTGGTGTCAATGTTCCTAATAAATAGCAATGTTTATTTTTGTATGCGATGCAGTATGTTTTCATTCAGTGAACAGTAGGAGGACAGCAGAAAATCACATATGGACTGAGTACATATTAGTGGTGTTTATCATCTATGATGTAGAATTTCCAAGGAAAACAAACAGACATCAATTTCCCCCAGTCTCACAAACTTTCATTGTCCACACACTCTCTGTCCATGAAATTTAAGGGAGACATTTATTTGCTAGCTATATATGCTCCATTATCATTCATAGAGAACTATTGGGTATTAGAAGTTGTTTCCTTTTCAATTAAATAAGTTTGTACAGGCGTTCGAAGCATTCAGAAAACATCCTTCCAAGACCATGTTTTTTATACTTTGAGTAAAATGTCAAGTCATTTTGAGGCAGTGGTCTTAGAAATAGAGTATTTGCCCATCCAACATGCTCCACACATCTAGCTATACCTGTGAACTTGGTTCAAGCTAAAATAACTTTAAATTTCCTATATTTTTCTTAAAATACTTTGCTGTTCTGCTGTTTTGCATGTGTTTGCAAGTGTGGTGTGGATTTTTATTTCTCTTATAATGACAAAAACATGGGAATATATTTTATAAATTTCTAATTAAACAAATTTAGAATAATCTCAGATTGTAAGGGCCAACTGCAATATAGGTGTTATGAATGTTTGCAGAGGAAATAATTACCTACAAGTAATAAAAACTCTGGAAATTCCCTCACTTCAAATTTTCAGGATATTGAATCCCTACAATATTTCCTTTGGGTTTACCCTGAGGGAATTAGTTAATTTCAAATGTAGATATAATAGGCCAGTGTTAAATGAAAAAGCATTTTACATATAATATAGTCATTTGATACAAGAAGAAGCAATGTGATTTGATAGTTGGTTAAAGCAAAATGAGGAGTTTGAAGAGCTAGGAATTCTCTTCAAGTTATGCCACAGCTAAGGTGTCAAATATCTGTCAGGTTAGGCAACATTCTTGTGCTCACCTACCTGGGGATAGAGTTGCAATTAGATATGATTCTTTTCCCCAAAATTGCATAATCTAACTTTCCTATTGAAAATATTCTTCAAGTATTTGGTATGTTGAAAGATTTTTGTAATGTTAGAACGAGCACTAAAAAGATGATAGGAATGTGTGGGAGAAACATAGGTCACTCTTCACTTTATTTTTAAAAATAGGCAATGGTATTTGATTACAAAAAAAACCCCTCCGTTTTAACCAGAAATTAACTTTGAATTATCTCTAAAAACCTCAAATAACTTTGGTGAACAAATTAAGTTTAGGTCGACATAGAAGTAACTCTGAAAGAAGACTCTAATGCACTTTAGTCCAGCAGCACTTCATTGAAAACATCCAAGAATATCAGCAATCCTAAAGTAAAGATACCTAAAACACTTTACCTCCTAAGCCAGCACCCTGTCCAATAAGGTCTATGTCTACAAGACTAATGTTCTTCTGTTAGGAAGGTGGGGAAAGAGCCTAGTTGTCTGAATGCTCATAATGTGCTAGAGATGAAATCAATAGGACTTTATTTTGAGACCAGGCCATATTTACTTGGAGCCAATAGGGACATTTTTCAGTTCAAAATAAAATGATGCTGTCTTCATTTATTAAAACTTCCGCTTTTGGCCTGGTGACCTTGTAAAGGTTACTCATTTATTGTTGTGATTCTAATGCATTAAATAAAGAAATTATTTAGGTCCTATCTAGTCCTGATAAATTTTGTCTTGGCCTGATGGTATTACTTACTGGTCATTCTATTTATACTTGATCATTCTATTTCAGATTTTCTGGGTTGACTGTGTGCCAAAGTCTTAACTCTATTTAGAATTTTTATTTTACTGGTGTAATTTGTAGCTCTCGTGTAGCATAATATGCCTTCATAATTTAGAGATTTAGTACAACTAGGTGGGTTCTTAATCCAGTTTTCAAGTGAATACATTTGAAGTTCATAAACCAGATTAAAGCCATGCCATTGAGTTGGTTTAGACACATAACAACTACCCCAAATCAACCAAACTCACTTCTGTGGATGCCTACTCATAATGACCCCCTAGGACAGGCTAGAACCGCCCTGATGGGTTTCTGAGATTGTAACTCTTCAGGGGAGTCATAAGTCCAGTCTTCTTCTGGTAGAACAGCTGGTGATTTTAAACTGTTGACCTTGCAGTTAGCAGCACAGTGAACAACCCACTAACCAGCTCGCGAACTCCCGAATGAGTCTATAAATATTAGTCATTCCCCTAAGATCACAATGCAGGGCAATATATACATGTATATCTAAATGCCCATTTTTGGAATGACATGAATGTGCTTCACATGTATTGAATCAGGCTCTGTGTATGAGCATCAGTGGAAAGGGGACCTTGGGTTCCCCATGGTTAGACTTCGTAGCTGTATTCATGATACAGAGATGAAAGTGTAAGTTTCCACCAGAGCCGCTGCTGAGTCATAGCTAAGTAGAACAATCAAACATTTAGAAACTGGGTATGATGAAAGGTAGCAAACGTAACAATGAGCAAAGATAAATTGCTTCATCTCTGGAGGAGCAGCTGGCACTTTACAATTTTATACACTCTTGAATAAAATTTTTGATTAGGACACAGACTTGCTGGAAACTTATCAAGATCTTTTCTACATATACACAAACACGCTTGTATATAATAATATCATGAAAGATACCACTCTCAATTTCACATCCTATAAGTCTACAGATGTTAGAGAAAGGAATACGTGGGCACATCAAAAAATGTTGCTAAGATGGTTTTAGTTCAAATTTACATGGGTTTACTCCAAACATGTTTAAACATGTCTCAGTGGTGAGCAGAGGGCTGGAGGCAAGTCCCCCCAGTAGTACACATGTCTTGGTCTCAATAGGGTATATTTTTTAAAAATATACTTCTAGTGATATGGAAAAAATTTTGAGGTCAGAGTTAATGTCAAATTTTTAAAAATATAAATGGATACCTTCAGAAGACAGTGAAGCTTTACAACAATTTTATGGAATTACTGCTTCACATACAACCCATTTTTAGATGAATGACACATTTTAAGACAGTCAGTGTCTTAGTTATCTAATGCTGTTACAACAGAAATATCACAAATAAATAGCTGTAAGAGAGTTTTTTTTTCCCTGTCACCATTTAGGAGGCTGTATGTCCCAATTTACAGCACAAGGTCTGGAAGGAGTTTTTTTTTTTTTTTTTTTTTAATCTGTGTTGGCTCATAGTTTAGGAGAAAATTCTTGGTCTTCAGCAACTGTGGGTTCAGAATTGCGTAGAGATCTCCAGGTGTCCTGGTATCAATTTTTTCTTGAATCTAGGAAGTTTCCAGGGAAGGACCCTGCCAAATGAATGCTCTTCATCCCCAATGCATCTTTCTTGGTGATAGTCGGTTCCTATTTTTCTGCTTATTTCTTCTTCTTGCAGCTCTTCTAATAAAAAGGAGTGACCCACAGAGTCAGGGACATTCCCCTTCAATCAGATTTGGGATGAGGTGGGATTAAGGGTATTAAATATCACCCTCAAATAGTTTGCAATTGGATAATCCCATCAGATTTTATCATGGGGGAATCATAACATAACTCAAATTACATCATTGCAAAACTGTGAAACCACTAAGATTCATCACCCAGTCAAGTTGATATATTTTGAGGAACACAATTCAAGCTATTATAATTGTGATGATCTCAAAGGTGAGCCAAGGGTGGCAGGGGGAGTCAAGTTCAACAAATGAAAAAAGCTGTGGCTGAAGTCCAGTAAGTCGTGGAAGAAGAGTGGAATAAACTGACGTAATCGTTTCTGAAGTTGGCATAACAGTTTCTCACCTGCTATGACAGTTTCAGTTCTAAATGACTATCTCGTCCACACCAACTTTTGACTTGATGGATGCCAAAAGCTTTCATGAAGGTTGGCCAACTGAAAGAGCTCGTCTTGCATCAGTTTTTAAAACAAGATTGAAACTAAGAAAGATGCTTATATGATTTGAATCATAACTATGAGAGATTCTTGGACTTACCAACTAAATCCAGGGACCAATCCATTCAGAACAGTGATCACCAAGCAAATCTGCTGGGTCTGCTACATTCAAGGCAGCTCAGAAGATCATAAAGAGCTTTTTGAACTCTAAATGGGCAATCTTGAAAGATTTTCTTTAAGCATGCAGGACATCCATGAGGATTTATTATGAAGAAGTGTTAAGAAAAAAGAAAACTTCAGTGGCAATAAAAAAGCCAGGAAAGTCATAGTTAGATTTTTTTTGCCCCTTTCTATTTACAATTATGTACCTGTTTTTACCCTAAGGGACAGTCAAGGCTGTCCTAGGAGAATTACATGGGAAACTTTACTTCATTCTCCCTGACACCCCTGATCCTTCAGACTTCTTTTTGCTTTCTAAAGTCAAAGATCACTTAAAGAGACACAACTTGAGTCTTTCAAGCATGTGAAAACTGTCATTTTATACATTGTAAATTGAACAGGGCAGAATTCTTCTGGGATGGAAACACAATCTTCAGAAGCATATAGACCTAGAGAGAGGCTATGTTGAGAAAAGGTAGATTGACATTTAGATATTTTTGTTTAATAGCTGCATCTATGAGTTTGTCATAATGTTTTTTCTTAACTTGCTCTCATCTTTATTAAATGACCCATGTAAACTATTAATATCATCAGAAGAATAATACTGATCTGTCTCAGACAAATTCCTTCATCCCTTCTACGATTCACTCAAACCAAACTCATTACCATCAAGTGCATTCTGAATCATAGGGACCCCTTAGAAAAGATGGAACCATCCCCTGGGGGTTTCGGAGACTGTGAATCTTTATGAAGATGACAAAGACTCATCTTTCTCACACTGGCACTGGGTGGTTAGCAGCTGACCCCGTGGTTAGCAATCCAAATTGTACCCCACTATATCACCACGGCTGCTTTCATTCTTCCCACAAGATGCCCCAAGTTTTGACTGCTTTCCAACACCTTTGTCTTTCCTTCATGGTTTTACATCCCTTTGCATGTATTTTCATTTGCTGCTATTTGAACAAGAAAATTCTACTCACTTTTCCCCTCTTTTCCCCCAACCTTTATCCATATTCATATATGTAATTTCCCCCCGTATTTACATAGTTTTAAAAATTATAATCCTGACACATATTTTTAATTGCATATACCATATATCCCCTTTCTAAAATATTTGGGAAATTAATAAATTAAAATATTTGTCTTAATTTCTAAATACAATATCTATTATGCTAGAGTCTTCAAATAATGCTTGGCATTGGGCAAATCTGCTACACAAGACCACTTTAAAATGGGCTTTAAAGGTGGGAAGCATAGATGTTGAAAAGCATAGATATTATTTTGAGGGCTAAGGTGAGCATGACCCAAGTGATGGTATTTTAAGTAACCATGTATGCATATGAAAGGTGCACACTGACTAAGGGAGAGGAGAAATTAGTAGCTACTTTACAACTGAAACACATTACAGTAAAGATTACTGAAGTTATCATGTACTGCTAGAAGAGCAAACATGTCTTAGTACAAGCACAGCCAGAATGTTTCTTAGAAGCAAGGATGGGGAGAATTCATCTCCACGTACGTTGGACACGTTAGGGGAGTCCAATCTCTGGAGAAGACACGAGAGTTGGTAAAGCAGAGGAAAAGGGCATCAACAAGAGGGATTGGCACTGTGGTTGCAACAGCAAACTCCAGCACAGGAAACCTTGTGAGGATGGGGTGGGACCTGTCAGTGTTCCCTCTTGTCATACCTACAGCTCCTCTGTGTCAGAACAGAGTTGATGGTACCTAACAATATGCTCTACATTGTCGGGACTTGGGTCCAATAAGGGCATGTTAGCTACTTGTTAGTCTTGAGACGAATGTGAGCTGCGTAATAAAAGAACAAAATTTTAGATGCATTTGTTAGATTGAAATCTAGGAAATGGTTTCCTAAGTCTACACACAATCAAATAGCTTTGACTGCTGGCTGAGATTACCTTACTAGTGTGCTAAATAACCAATGCTAATAAAAAATTAAATTTCTTCTTCTCACTTTGGTGCCAGATTTTTTATGCCATTTTATTAAGGGGGTGTTACTCTGGGGGAAAACATATTTTTTATAACTCACTGTCTTGTATAAGATAAATGCTGGATCCTAACCAATAGGGCAAATACCATTTACTGCCAACACATATGTTAATGTGAAAATCCTATGAGGCTCCTTTGGGAGCCTTTTTAAAGAAAGGTGATGAAGTCTGAGTGGCTTATCTGTGTTGTTGTTGTTTTTAGGTGCTGTGGAGTCGGTTCTGACTCATAGCGACCCTTTGTACAACAGAACGAAACACCACCTGGTCCCGTGCCATCTTCACAGTTATTGTCAGGCTCATTGTGGCAGCCACTGTGTCAGTTCATCTTATGAAAGTCTTCCCCCTTTTTGTGCTGCTCCTCTCCTTTCCCAAGTATGATGCTCTTTATGAGGGACTGGTCTCTTCTGATATCTTGCCCAAAGGCTATGAGATGAATTCTCACCATCCTTGCTACTAAGATGTATTCTGGCTGTACTCCATCCAAGAACGTGCACTATTCTTCCCAAATGAAGAATCTCTCTTAAACTGGCATTTTTCTATGAAACTGAAGAAATAAAAAAATGAACTAAAGGAGATAATTCATGAACTAAATGTCTTTCATTGTGTCAAAATGACAAATGTTACCACAGACGTATGTGCAAGCTGGTATCTGAGGCATGCAATGAACATTTAAAACTTCCTGCAGCATTCGGAAAGACTCCTTGGGGAAAGTAAAATTTAAGCTACTGCTTAGATAAAATCAGATGTAAAAAGTGGAGAAATAACACCCCCCCAAGAAAAAGCCCCATATGTACCTTTGAGTTAATGCTGATTCATAGTGACAATATAAGAATAGAATGATTATCTTGGATTTCTGAAACTGGAAATCTCTACAGCAGGAGGTTCTGTATGCCATGTTTATTTGCTATCATTGGTAACTGATATACTGGCATAAATTCCATGTCGCTCTATTTCTAACTGCTTTTGTGTTTATTCTTGGGGTTGATTAATGCCATCTGTTCACTGATTCAGTTGAATTGATTGAGTTTTAAAGGATGGCAGTAGCAATATTGAAGACAGAAAGTAGAAGGAAATGCCAAAACACTGCTTATTATGTAGATTTTCTTTATCCACTTTGGAAGCAGAAATATCCTTCTGAAAGCAGTCCAAAACAAACACTAGTCCAACATGGACTTGCCTAACAGACAACATGTCAAGTTGTTTATCTCTCACTCTCACCTTTTCCATCACCTTCCATTTCTCATTCTCATCTGTTTATTTTATGCATCATCATTGACTTCTCTCTGAGTTTATTATTGTACAAAGGATGTAAGAGGAGGTGGGTAAAAAGTCTGTTCAGTTCAAATCATGTTGTGTTGAACTATGTTAGAATGGAGACCCAATGTGAAAGCTCACAACAAGGCATTTAAGGAGGGAAGTCCTGCCATGTCTTTACCACCCTCTCAGTGCCTGGGAAAGCTAATTTGATTTCAATACATATACACACACCTGCTCGCAAATGATTTCTCAATGATTTCTTAAGCCCCTGAGTTTTTCTAGTATTACAAACATCCTTTCGATTCATATAAATTTAAGCATCAATCCTCCACTGAGGGAAAAATGGAAGCATAATGTATACTACATTATAATTGACTGAAAGTAATGGTACCTTTCTAGAAGAAACTTTTATAAAGGAGACAGTATCAGAGAATGAAAATAGGAAGCTCTGACTTGGATAAGGACACTAAATAAGAATGATAAAGACATGCAAAGCAGGCATTGCTAGCCCGTTGAATTGTCTAGACACCATTATAACAAGACACAACATGGAGGCAACGGGAAGAAGGTAAAAGTCTGAGAAAGGGGCATAACCACACAGTTCTGATTTGATTTAATTCTCACTAAGAAAATATTTCCTGAGTATTCCTGAGTCCTGTGGAATAAGGTGAACATGCAAGTGTTGTTAATATGAGTTACCTTCAAATCAGTCCTGTGTCAGGATGATTCCATGAGTAAAATGCTGACCAATCATGTTCCCCTTGTTTCCCTTCAGATCAGATCTTTGTGATTCATAGGGTTTTCACTGGCTGATTTTGGAAGTTGATGACTCCAGACATCTGTCTTCTGAGTTCATATTAGTCTTGGGTTGTGGTGGTTCATTGGGAGAATTCTCAGGTTCCCTGCAGGAGGCCCAGGCTCGATTTGTGACAAACTCACCTTGTTCACAGTTGCCACCATCAGTTAAGAGAGGCAAATATATTGCAATGATGTTGATCAGATTTTAGTACCGCTTCCTAACTAATAATTACTAAATTACTCTGTGTAAAATGCATAATGTGGCATTCAATTATTATGGTTCTCATTATCATTTCTAATGATTTTCAACATCCGTTTTCTTAAATGAAACTAATAATACAAGGCAAGGCAAGGACAACTGTGTTTTTGCTCTCCAGGGGAGACAGAATGGCTCTTTCTCCAATTGTGAAGACACATAGAGATGTAGTCTTACTTAATTCCTATGTCACAGAGGCCGTGGGCAGAGTCAGCCTCCACCTGAAAACGATATGTGGGTTTTCTTAAACCCTCGCTTTGTTTCTAGGCTCAGTCATATTTCAACGAATGCTTCCTAACCTTGCTCAGTAAATCTGCTTGCTACTAGACACATAAAAAGAACTCCATGATAGTATGGGTAAAGGAGAATTATTTCTAGAGAAATAAGTAAGTCTTCTATAGAAAACTCATTAAGCCTTCACAGATATTGTCAGTCTTGTGGGCAAAGCATGTGTGAACTGACCTTTGGAAAACCAGATAATCTGGGAAGGGGTACAAATTGTAGCATGTGCTCACTTTCCAACATCCGTTTGCAGGAGAGTCAGGTAGATAATGTTCTTGTGTGATGGAAATGACTTTGCAATAGACTATTCAGCCTATGATGGTTAGTGCTAACTCAGCAAGTGGTGCCCCAGAATATATATATTCCTAGTGGTCTTCTTATGAAAAATCATGGCCATTCAAAGGCCAGTGGTGCACAATTTGGTTTTGACACATTGGGGTCTGGATCAACTCAGCTGTTGCTTCTTTATTCTTGGAGGCAAGGTGGTAAACTGGTAAAGAGACATCATGGTTCCTCTCTGAATACAGCTGAAGTTCCTAGTAACTTCTGGTGAATAAATAGTAGAAAGACTCTTTTGGTTCATTGGAGTGAAAAATGAGATGTCGATTGAATGAATCTCATTTAATCATTCATTCAATCTAGTGCTTTATTCATTCAACAAATATCTATAAAATGCCTACTGTGCATATACATCTCTGTATATGCTCAAAGCTCATTGCTCATGATGAAACAGGCAGTGGGAGGAAGCAGTAGGACAGCTTCACAACATAACCTGAGAAACTAAGGATCAAGAGGTATTGTTTCACTGGGGAAATCGCCACTTTTCTTGCTAAGTTCACAAAATATGTCTTTCCTTATTCCTAAGTCATTCCTTGGGGTTTCTGTAGCTCAGATGTGTTTTCGTTTCACTCCAATTTGCCTTCTTTCTTACGCATTGTCTTTTTCATCCATCATCCCGCTCCTATCTTTTACTATTTTCTTTTTACTCTCTATCACCCCTATTTCCGTTTTGTTTATTTTTCTTATCTCATTCTGCCTGTTTCAAACTTTTATGAAATTACCTGTTTTCATGCTTTATGTATTGACTCGTACTTTGAACACATTTTCACAGTGGTGCCACTCATCAGAGAAAGGGATCTCATAGAACCAGAGGATCTGAGCGCTCAGCCAGCAGTGGCCATTGAAATAGGAAATTCCCTAATTTTTTTATCTTAAACTATCTGATGAATTCTCATGCCACTCCATTCTTAATTATTATTTGTATTACAATAAAAATTAACCTAGAAGAGTTAGCTAAAGGTCATAATCTACATAAACCAATTCATTCACTTATCCTAAGACAGAGGTCAACATCTAGGTTCATCGACCTAAATTTGGGGCTGTTTCTTTCTATTTGGCCCTTCAGGATTCTCATATGAAAGACATGAACTTTCTTTACTCCTCCTCCCTTTCAATTGGAACTACAATAATTGCCACCACCAGTTTCTGTCCAAGTAACTTTATCTGTGATGAGCCTGCTGCCCTAATGTTCGTATTGGCTGCAACCTTTCAGCAACAGGTTGCCATATCTTTCTGCCGAGGCTCTTGTATGTGTTGAAACCACCAGTCTATCACTTTGCCACTGAGCATTCAACCAATTACACTCAGGGATTCTTCCTGGAAAATGTATTTCTTGTTAGATGCTGTTGAATAATTTGTGATTCATAGCAACCTTGTGTTCAATAGAATTAAACACTACCTAGTCCTCTGTCATTCTCACAGTTTCACACTTGTTATGTTTGAGCCACTATTGAGGCCCTTGAGGACCATCATGTGTTAAGTTGACCATTTATAAGCATGATGTCTTTTCCAGAGATGTATTTCCTGAAAGATCTGTTTTGTGTTTGCTTATTTGGTTGGATGGCTTTGGTTTTTTTTATTTTATTTTTTTTTGGTAAGTCATGGCATCCTCGATATTCTTTACCAGCACCATAATTCAAATACACAGAGCATTATTTGGTTTTCTTCATTCAGTATCAAAAAAAAAAAAAGGATTTCAGTGTTTAATGTGGATTACCACTCAATATAAATAAACAAAAATCCTCACAACTGAGCAAATATTATGATTACTAGAGAAAAGATCGATGTTATCAAGTATTTCTATTTTCTTTTTGTTTTTTTAGTCATCAAGTATATCTTCTTTCTTGGATCCACAATCAATGCTTATGGAAGAGAATATGAGGCTTTCTAGTCCATAGAGGAGAGGGTTTCCCAGTTTCAGAAACCCCCAGGAACAGTTCTGATTTGCTATGGCAGTGAGTTTTTGTTGTTGTTGTTAGCTAAGTGATTTCTGTTGTTAACTTTTTACCACACCAGCCCTCGATTCTTAGTGACCCCAAGCACAGCAAAATGAGATGTTGTCAGAACCTGTGCCACTATCACATGAAAACTGAAGATTGGACGTTTGTGACCCATAAAGCTTTTGCTGGCTGACTTTCTGAAGTAGATTACTAACCCTTTGTTATGAGTCCTTCTTAGTCTAGAAACTCTGGTGAAACATTTATTTCAGCATGCTAGCAACATACAAACCTCCATTGGCATATTGGTTTGTCCTGTGCATGAGAATCTTAGGTTTGGAATCAAATTTAGGTCTCCTGTATAGAAAGGGAGAATTCTACCACTAAACTCCCATAGGTCTTCCACATAGAAAGCCAGGATTCTACCACTGAAAGTGGGAAAATATGCATACTAAATTAAACTACTGCAAGTTTAGATTAAGTCTGGATTGGCATAGTTACTGATTAAGATAAAATGTTCAGTATGGATTACATGGAAGCATAAAGGAAAAGGTAATAAAAATAGAGAAAGACATATTATAAAGGATTTATTGTAATGTTGTATTAAATTAATTGACTTGAGAAACAAATCCAGAAGCATATATATATATATATATATATATATATGAAGGAGCTTTATATCAAGAAGTGATTATATATCAGGAAAACATCTCACCTAGTTCAACTCAAGTCCATAAGTCTGATAAGTCCCTCTTTAGACTTATGCAATCACAAACAATGATGCAGAATGCAGTTATTTCACTAGTGGGTGCAAAGTCATGGAAAACCAATGACAGTGGCTGTATCTAGGCCCTGCAAGCAACTAGGCCCAATCATCAGGAAAATGAAGCCAGTGCTAGGAGGGGAGATTCCCAGAGACCCTCTTAGGAGGAAGGCCATGCCCACAAGGAAGCACCATCAGGCTGTGACTGACAAGTGGAATGCCACCCTACAGGTTGACAAGAAATTATATAACCATCACATATGCTTATGGAAGCAAAAGTCAGAGAAGTAAAGGACTAATTGCATCAGGCAAATCTACTTCAAGTATTTAACAGCTAAAATATCACTTTGAAAACTAAAATGACCTGACTTAAGCCATGGTATTTTCAGCTTCTTCATCTGCTTATACAATCTGGGCAGTTAATAAGGACAACCAAAGAAGAATTAATGTCAAGGAGTTATAAAGTTGGGGAAGAACATTGGGAACAGATTCCCTGGGATGCCAAAAGAATAAACATATCTGTGTTCTGAGGATTCAGAATGCTCCTTAATAGTGAGAATAGAGAGATTTTGTCTCACATGCTTTCAACATATTATCAAGAAGGATCAGTCTCTTAAGAAAATATCATCAAAAAAGGAAGACCTCTGGTTGACAAAATGACTGGATCAAAGGGTCTCATACTAAACAATGATTATGAATATGGCGCAATATTTCCTTCATCTGGGCTTGGGGTTTCTATCAGTCAGAATGGATTGCACAGCCCCTCCCAGTAGCTTTTATTTCATGGTCTATGTGCCTGTTAATTTTGATGTGCATTTTTTTTGGGGGGGGGGCATCACTACCCTCTGGTGGTCGTGGGAGCTACCCAGCCTTGCTCCCGGAGAGCTGCTGCTGGATTTGAACTGCCAAGCCAATGGGCCCCAGTCTCGCATTCAACCACTACACCACCAGGGCTCAGCCCAATGTACATTCTTTATGTGATAATTTTACCATTCTAGTAAGTAGCAAGAATTATTTCCTTTGCAATTTAGTAATTAAAACATTATTGTGAATTAGGTGGGAGTGTAAATTTCAGATAGAAAGTTTTGTGCTAAACAATTTGAATTATTTATCAAGCCTCTCAATAGCTTGCCCTTCCCTGCCTATTGATTTTTCTTCTCTCTCTTCTTACCATCTCCTGCTTCACCAAGTTAATATGTGACTAACTTTTAGATTATTGTTTTATGGTTTAATTCCCCCGCATTGGTAGTGAACAGCATATATTTCTTTTGGTATGAAAACCTTTGTCTTAGTTTTTCCTTTATAAAAGTGGTCTCATGAGGTGTTTCAGTTTCATCATTGTGCATATGTATTGAAGTTTATCCACTCTTCTGCTGATGAGTGTAAGATTTACAATTTATATTAATATTGATGTGTCTCGATAATGAATTGAAGTGGTAATTTATATGAAAATTGATATGTATTTTTCATATGAAAGTAGATTATTATCCAGAGGATATATAGATACTATTGGGAAATATGTCTAAATGTTCCACTATGCTCTTCATTTTCAGGCTTCTATTTAGTAAATATTTGTCTCATTCTAATTCCCTTAGGTTATTTTTATAGCTCTTTGATCTAGTTCATTTACCTAATAGACAGAATGTAATATATAAAATAGATTCAACTTTACCCTTAAGTAACATAATCAAGAGATGTGATACTTTAACATATGGATAATAAGTGCACATTGAATTAATGAACATCTTATCCTTGGAATTTATCTAGATCAGGATGCTGCTACCTGAGAAATACAAAAAATAGGCCCTCTCAAAAATAATTTCATTTAATGAAGAATAAAAGAAGAAATTTAAAATTACAATGTGGTTCTTTTGATCTGGAACTATTGATTTGTTGACTTAGGGCAAGGTATGTGATTGGAGGCTGTGTACGTCTTTGTGTGTGTGCATGTGTGTGTCTATTTGAAAAGTGCTCACCATTTTTATTAGTAGGT
Organism: Nesogale talazaci; assembly: GCA_004026705.1. Classification (NCBI taxonomy): domain Eukaryota; kingdom Metazoa; phylum Chordata; class Mammalia; order Afrosoricida; family Tenrecidae; genus Nesogale; species Nesogale talazaci. The sequence goes on along the minus strand of PVJH01010277.1, from coordinate 58,039 downwards.
CAATACCACATGCTTAAAAACTTTTAATATATTAAACCAGATTAAAATTATCAATAAAATTGTGATTCTAGAATAAATATTTCTACCATTACTCTTGCCATTATTCTTGCATCAATTTTGAGCAGTGAGTGATTCTGGCTTTAAAATGACTGATTAAACATTCACATAAAAGTAAATGATGACATTTTTTATCTATTCATAGAATGTGTATATGCTTTTCTATACAAATATTTATACATGTTGTATTGTTGGTTTTGACATTCACAAACAAGATGAGTCAATTTAGCTGATATCTTGACAAATCTTTTCCAGTCATTAGTGGTCTGATTAAAGACCTGGAGTTAGGATAAAAATATCATAATAAAGCATGGATTCTGACTTAGTCATCAAGAGAGTAAATCACTGTGAAAATTCATTAGCAAAGTTAATCCAAGAAAATCTGAGCATATGAAACACAATGTATTTGAGGGTAGAATATAGAACCATTGAAGTGCTCATTTTTGTTGATGCATTGTTTTGAGTAAAGATTTTTATGTTCTCTCCATAAATATAAGTTTGTGTTGGTAAATTCCATTTAATTGATTGGATTCTTATAGCTAAGTGTTTTGTGATTTGGAAGAAAAGATGACTTTTTTTTGTATGGGGAAATAAAAATATATCATTTGGTGAGCAATGAAAGTCTCATCTTTTATAATACACTTCATGATAAAATAATGCTAAGATGGCACCTCTGTCCTTTTGTGCGTAGAAAAAAATAAATCTATGCTGTGGGAGATTTCCTCCACCATCTTTCACATATCCATGGATGTACATGGATGCACAAATGGACAGGCACTCACAAAGAGATTGTCTTTTCAATAGAAATATGGTGTTAGGCTTTGGCCTTTGTTGTGCATCTAATTTCTTTTTCAGAATCAGAAATCAGAGGCTACAGAATTAAACATGGGATAGTTGACATTCTTGTCACACAGGTATAAGCTGTATAATCAATGTTGCTATTGCTCTTAGATATATTGTTGAGTCAGGCTCAAGTTGATGGCACAAGGATAGCCATACCTGACCTCAGGATTCCCTGTTGTCACAAGTAATGTGTCACACATGCTTACATGCTTCTACTCTGCAGCTTCAGAATTCACTCTATTCTGACATCAACTTCTCCACCCATGCCACTCTGCATCTGTGCTTGATATTTTAATTCCCTGAAATGGCCACAAAGAACTCACAGACTATACATAGGATTAAGAGGGTTTATTAGAGGAATCAACAGGTTGCTAAAAGTCAGAATCAGTAAATAGTAAAAATACAGTCATTGGCTCACAGGAACATCTTTCTTTAGCTAACAATCAAGTCTCTCTCTGGTCCCAAGGCTCTCAGCCATGTAGTTCCTTGGCCTGAACCTTCCTGTACTAGGAAGCTGGCTAGTTATTCTGTTTCTGTGCCCCCAGTATTAGCACTGCTCCCCTTACGTTAACCCATATCCTCCATGCCCAGTTTTTGGTATCTCTGGTCTTGGCACTCACCAAAAGAAAGATCTGGAACGTGTTCTTCCAATGGTCCAGGGCTTTCTCCTCCTACTTCTGCTTTGAAGATGGCTCTTTCTAGTAGCAAGAACTCTGATAAATCTCTTTTATGAATGTTTCACATGTCCTATTTTTCATAGTCTGAATAATTTGGTGGGAATTATGGAGAGTCATAGGTAGAAGAGCCATAATAAGAATTCTATACCAGTCCACATAGTGACTCCATTCACAATGGAATCAGACTCATTGCATTCAGAGGATTTTTGTTGACTGATTTTTCATAAGTAGATCACCAGGATCTTCTTCTTCCTCTGTCTTCTTTCTCTGCTATTGTGTGGAAAGTCCCCTGAAGTCCACTCAGCATCCCATCAACCTGGAAGCCTCCACTGGTTAATGGATAGTAGATCTGCATGAGGTGCATTGTCCAGTAAATACGGTGTTAGTCTGGGTTGATTAGAGAAACAAATCCAGGGAGACACTACTATCTGTGCAAGAGGAAACTTTATAAGAAAGAGTAATTGTATATTGAGAAAACATCCCAGCCCAGTACATTCAATATTAGCCCATACATTTGATACCAGTTTACAGATTTCTCCTCAGATTCATGCTGCCATGTGATAATGTCAAATGGAGTAAGATTACAGCCAGTGGGTGAAAAGTCTTGTGGATCCATTGGCAGTGCTGCGTGGGACTCTACATGGCGCCTCCAGCTGCAGAGCTCTGGGTCCATTAGCTTGGCTTCATGTGTCTTGTCAGCAAGAAGATGAAGCAGAGAGTGTATCTGATTTTCATCAAGTTATTTATCTCCTTCATATCGCCAAATTAAGTCATCAAGCTATGACCAGATTGACAGGCCAGACTCCACCCCTTTGTAAGTTTACAGGTGATTATGGAACTGCCACACTACACATCAGTGTCCCTCATTGAAGGAAAATTTCTACCATTGAACACTTCTTTCCCTCATAACCTCCTTTGGTGTTGGTAGGCACATTTATTGCAATCACTCCCACCTTTGGCTAATCCATTCTACTTAGCATCTCTTAAGTATGCAAATAACACTCAGCAGACAAGTCACTTTATTAATGAGGGTGATTCTCACTATTATTCCCAAATTTATCTCCAAGTACCCTAAAATTGTTGCCTGCAACAAGTGTCTAGTATTGCCAGTGAGGCTTTCAGCCAAAGGTAGAAACCTGACTGATATCAGAAACTCGAAGCATGAGAGTTCAGAAACTCGAAGCATCTCTTCTGCAAACACGAGACAGAGAAAACAGTGGGGTTTGTTACTTTCAAGCTGCTCTAAAAATCTAGTAAAAATCAAACAACTTCTATACCCACACTATGTTCAATAGCAGGAATTGCAATGATCATAGGGAACAATACCCCAAACTTTGTGCCAAAAAGTTTGCGATGATCCCAGGAACAATATTCCAATCTATGTAACAGCAGGCAAATTTTGCAATGCTTACAAGATACAATTATTTATGCCTACATTTCTCCCAGGATTACCAGGTACCGTGCTCTGAAGCATCACATTTTGTTGCTTATCTAAATTGGAGTTGCTGCCTTCCTGGCTACCCATCTTAACAGCCTTTCTGATCACTTTCCTGTGTTAGAAGATCATCCCTACTGATTAATCTTAAAAGGAATTTTTACTGCAATAGAGAGGGCTGTTGCATTTTTAATTTCCAACAACTGCATATTAAATTTTGTTATGTTTCTAGCATTTTTATTAAGACCAGGTTAACTCTTTCAACTCTCCTAATTCAGCAGGCAAACTCATTTCCTTCTATACAACCAGTTCTGCTTATGGGAGCAACACATTATTGTGATTCTTCTTTAGAAATATAAGTCATCACATCATATGTCACTTCCAAGACATGGAGCTTTGCCCTTGAGTGATTGAGTCCAATCAGTAACCATTCCAAGTGGAGCAGAAAGACAAATAACTGAATTGATTATAAAACAGATTCTGGGAAAACACTCTCACAGTAACCAAGATTATTTCTGAAAGTATTCCAGTTTGCAAGAATTACAAAGTTACTATTCTTGGCTGTTCTCTTCCACAGACAAAATTCATAAAGACATTACCTTAGTTGTTGTTAAATGTTGTCCAGTGCATTAGGTTTCAGAGTGAAAATACCTCGGTTCTTTGCTTCAAATGCTGAAAGAGTTCACAACAAAGCTTGTTGTGTGATCTAAGTGAGTTAAGGGCAAGAGAAGTTGCAAGTTTTATAGTCTCAAAGAGGTTGATAGCTGAGCACAAATAATCATGTGGAAAAGAACACCCGTGTGTGTGGAACTCGGGATTGGTGGGGTTGATTCTGAGTCACTAGAAGCCCAACAATCCTAGATGCTAAGAGAATGTGGACCCAGAGGCTGTGGGCCCTGAGTAGCTCTAGAGTGGCCCACATGTACCCACACAGGGGAGCGAAACTCTCATCCTCCAGCTGCCTCTGACCAGGAACAGGGTAAGAGAAAGAACTTGATCTTCCCACAGTCAGGAAATATCAAGCCTCTGGCTGGGGAGGCATGGTTGATGGTATTGGTTGACCCTATTGCTTGAGTTAAGTCTATTTGGGTGATGTCCTGAGCCTGAACTTAATTTGGACACCCAGGTATAACTCCCACCTGACTCAGGGGCTTAACTATAGGCATGTTCAGTTCGGTATCTTCATGGGTAGCTAATGGCTGCCTTATTTCCTTCAAACTTCCTCTGTGGGGGTCATTGCAGGCATAGGAGGGACAATCCCCTCTCCCCACCGCACCCCTGCACCTGCCTAAGCTAGGTACCTAACATTTCCCCATTGAAGAAGTATGGGCCAAAAACCTTTGAGGTTATTGGGAGACAAGTTTCTGACTGTCTCCTGCTGCTACAATGGACAGGTGGAGTTTCGGCGTCCTCACCCTTCCTCCTCTATTGGAAGGCAGTTTCCACTTAGGGATCCATGGTGGATGAGGTTGAGTCATCCAGGAGCTGGTGATCCTGGGCCTGGCAATCTTGGCTTAGGGTCATGGGTAACCTGATGGCTTCTGGAAGAACCGGAACAAGTGAGCAGTTTGGGTAAAGCCAGGACAATGTTATGAGCTAGCAGTACCCTGGGAAGTATGGATCACACTGGACCATTAGTAAAAGAACTCTGAGGACTGACAGGCATGGGTGCCAGCTTCTTTTAAACACAGGAATTATGTGAAAGTTTTGCTAGCTAAAGACTGTTATGGGTCTAAACTAGGGTTTGTAGTTAAGATGGGTGGTGCCATGGAAAGTGTTTGCAACTTTCCACTGTAGCCTTTGTGACAATAGAAGTTAGTTGTATTTCTCCCACCATCCACACCCTGGAGACAGAATTCCTGAATTTTAACTTGCTCCACTTCTGGTAAGTAAAGTAGAAGAAAAAGCTGTTTTAGGGAAATTAGGCATCTATGGAGGCTAGGGGGCTTGTGCCCAGGGCTGCCTGACTGACAGCCTTGTCAGCTGCTTTGTTGCCCATGGCAACTTCTGAGTCACCCTTCTAGTGCCCTTGGCAATGCACTACTGCCACTTCAGCAAGTTTTTGGACAGTTTCTAAGAGTACCTGGATTTTGTGCTCCCCCCAACCCCACATACTTAACGGGGCTTCTCTGAGTGTTTAGGTATCTTTGCTGCCAGATGAAAGAGTGTGCATGGGGAACTAAAAACTCATATCTTTCCCTCTGCTAGCTTTCAGCCGTTTGACAAAGACATGAGCTCAGTTAGCTGTGCTGATGTACCTGGGGAGCAGGGGATTGGCTTCAATGAGTTGGTCGAGTGAAACAGTGGCATCACTGGTCCTATGCATTCCGCTGGTCACAACACCGCTACCATCAGAGAACCAGACATAATTGGATGCAGCATGCTGCCTGATTTCTTTCCAACCTCTTCTATGGGGGCCTTTGTAGGCCTGGGAGGGACAACCACACTGCCCCTAAGTTAGCTGCCTAACACTTGGTAAGGTGTGAGCTCATTGTTGTGTCAGATCATCTGGTCCAGGGTCTTCCTCTTTTTCGTTGCCCTTCTACTTTACCAAGCATGATATCCTTTTCCAAGGACTAGTCTTTTCTGATAACACGCTCAAGCAGCCTGACAAAAGAACAACAACAAAATCTCTCTTGGAAGTGCTCCTTAGAGACAAGAATGGTGGCACTTCATTGGACAATAACTTGGATAGATTCTCAGGAGAGACCAATCCTTGCAGAGGCACATACATATTGGTTCTTGTGACGGTATATTGTACTTTCAAAATTCTTTGTTGTCATCAAAATTCAGATGCATTGATTTCCTTTTCAGTCTCCCTTATTCAATGTCCAAATTTCACAGGCATATGAGGTTATTCAAAATACCATGTAACATTCCTGCTTTTCAACATTTTAGAAAGGCTGTGTGCAGCAGATTTATCCCATACTATACTGCACGGAGCATTGATTGTGACTACAAGTAAAAAGAAATCCTTGACAAAGTGAATCTTTTCTGTTTTTCATGATTTTACCTACAGGTCCATTTGTGAGGAGTTTGGTTTCCTTTACATTGAGTTTATAATCCATACTGAATGCTGTATTCCTTGGTCTTCATCAGCAAGTGCGTCTAGTCCTCTTCACTTTCAGCAGGTTATGTAATTTGCATATTTAAACCTGTCCTAAAATCTAGTTGCCAAGTTCCTCCTCACAGAATCCAGGTTCTCTGACAATTTTTACAGTATTCAAATTGAATAAGTATGGTGAGAGGACACAGCTCTGATGCACAACTTTCTTAATTTTAAACCATGCAGTAGCCCCTTGTTCCATTGGAACAACTGACTTATGATTCAAGTCCAAGCATTCCAGGAGCAAAATGAAGTGCTTTGGAATCCCCATGCTTCTCAAGGTATCCATTGGTTATTATGGTCTACACACTTGATTGTCTTTGCACAGTCACTAAAAACACAAGTAAACATCTTTTTGGTATGCTCTGATTTCACCCATGATCCACCTGACATCAGCAATGATATTATAGACTCTTCTGAATCTGGGCTAACTTTTTGGTGGCTCTCGGTCAATGTACTGCTGCAAGTTTTGTTGGATGATAGTCAACAAAAATTTACTAGCATGTGATATTAAGGATATTGTTCTATAATTTGAGCATTCTAATGAATCACTTTTCTGTGGAATGAGTACAACTACGTATTTCTTTCAGTCAGGTGTCCAGGTAGCTGTCTTCTAAATTTCTTGGCATATAACAGTAAATGTTCCCGGTGCTTCATTAACTTGTTGAAACATTTCAGTTGGTGTTACATCAAATCCAGGAGCCTCGTTTCTGTGGAACTCTTTGGGTGAAGCTTGAACTTCTTTCTTCAGTACTTTGGCTCTTGCTCTCATGCTACTTCTTGAAATGGTTGAATGTCCACTAACTTTTTTTTAATACTACAGTGGCTGTATTTTTTTCATTTCCTTTGGATACTTCCTATATTATTCTACATACATTTTACCCATAGAATTTTTCAATATTTTAATTTAAGATGTGACCTTTTTTTTAAGTTCTTTCAGTTTAAGATATGCTGAGCTTGTTCTCCTTTTGGTTTTCTAACACATCAACAGAAGTAATAAAAGTTATTTTACAAATGTTGACATTCTACTGGGTATTCTCATTGAAGAAATACCCAAAAGGCTGCTGCCTCTCTTCTGAAGGGTTATGTCCTATTGTTTGCACCTCAAAAGGCCCAAGGCCAGGGGTTAATTAGCATATGAAAACTTCTCTTTATCATTGCAATTTCTTGGCTGGGGTCAGCCAAGTTGAAGAGCAGAGCTGACATGTATTGTATGCTTTATAATTTATGGTTTTGGATGATCCATTTTTCTCCATTTTCTTAGGAAAGGAAAAAAGGTTTTCCTTTTTTCCCTTTATACAAAAATTCAACCTCCTTAAACAGCACCATATTCTATTATTTTCAATTTATTTTACTTGATCATTGTTATGCTTGAATCATGATATTGAGAGGATAATATTATCATTCCTTAAAAATCTATTCTGATTAATCTATGGAGGTCAGCAGGTGATAGTCACAGGAATTCTTAGATGGGGAGAAGATTGAGTGATGTTTTATAATATCACTCTTTAGAGCTAGAATACACCAAGGAATAGTATTGTCTGAAGACCATGTGATCTCCTTTCTTTTATCCCAATGTTTCACTTTTTAGCCCTCAACTCATATAAATCAGTTCCCTCACTTTTTTCAGAGACAATGTGAATTTTTTTCTTATGGGTTTCTCATAAACTAAATGAACTCAGAACATATTTCTTATCTTTGCCTACCCAGACATTCCCCATGGGCCAACTCAACTCTAGTCTTAATTACTGTTGCTTTAATCTAAATCTTCAGAACATAGACTACATCTTTAAAGCAATAATATCATATGCTTTTTCTTAGATGAACTTGTTAGTCACTGAAGATTCCAAGTCCATTTCAATTTTACTTTTACTCCTTCCTTTAAAAAAAAAAAAAACTATTCAGACCACAATTTAGACTTCAGGGATAAGAAATATGAAGGGATCTTTAATTTTTTTTAGATTGCAAAGAAATATACAATATATATTTATATAACCCATCTCAAAACATGAAATCAGTAACGATAGCCTGTTAAATCCCCCATATATATGTTTCTTCTTCTTCCCCTTTCATCTCTCCTCCCTCCTCTCAACAATTCATCCCTTCCCTCTCTCTATTTCTGTCCTTCTCCTTGGTATTCTCTCAGTTATCAAGGTCTTGGCTATTGGTCTAGAAACCATTTTATTTTGTTTTAGTGATATTAAATATTTAAATATTTATCTTTGCAAGATTGACTGAGATTAAGATTGACTGAGATTGCTAAGCAAGGGACACATCGGATCAGTTGCCACATTATAAGGCGAGCCGTTCGGGTCCAATCACGAACCTGCTCATGTTGCATCACAGCTGGATATCACCCAGGACCTCTTCCCTCCCTCTGCCTGTGGGTGCTCCATTTTCTCTCTCATCTGAATACAGATTGATGATTACAGATTGATGATTTGGTGGTATATATCTGTCTTTTTTGGAGGGGGGCGGGCATCATTGCCTCTGATGATCGTGGGCGCTACCCAGTGCCACTCCTGAGAACCCCCGCTGTATTTGAACCGCCAAGCCCGCGAGCTGCAGTCCCGCACTCAACCACTTACGACACTGGGGCTGTGCCCCTTGGTGGTATATTTCTGAAATCTTAAAACACTGTGTTTGAAAAGGGAAAACATTATTTAGATAATAATTATGTTAATTCTGAACTTTATTTTTATTCTTATGCATTTTATTTTGATATGTTTTCACATTCTCCTTATTGGGATTAGGCAGTGAAGGTGAATGTGGAATGCAGTGATTTTGCCCATCATCATTCTGCCCTGCTTGCCTCTGGCTAAAAGCTTTGTCTGCGGTTTGCATCTGGACTCTGGGAATGAGTTGCTGTAGACCCTCTGAAGTGCTTGACAGCCACCGGGTATGTGTGCTTATCTGTGCATCTGGAGGGATAAAGATCTTCATTTGTCATGGGATTTCTAAAATCAGTCCATGACCCAGAAAAAATGAAGAAGGGAATATTGACAGCCACAGAACCCCCTAAGTCCTCCAGGAGGAGGGGATTGGGTTTAGATGCTGGCAATTTGTATCTAAGTGAGGATAAGCTGTCTACACTCTTTCAGCATCTGACAATACTGAGTTCTTGGCAAATAGTGGGTGAAGGGTGTTGGAGGAGATCCCCTTATCAAGTTCTAATAGTTAGAGAAGAGAAGGAAATTTCAGATATCACAATTTTGTCAATAGCTAAGTCTGCATATTGCAATCATCCTGGAGTTGAGATGAACATTTTTATAACAAGAGTTTTATTTTTATTTAAAAGTTTGACCTTTGTCCTCTGCCACATACCTCCAAGAGGAAATAAAGATTAGAATAAAGATAGACAAGAAAAGCTTAATTTCTAGAATTCTTACGTCTCCAAGTATTCATCAGAGCTGCCCCATGACTAAGAAACTACTGAAACAGAATCATCTTCCATGACATCAGAATGAAAAGAGCTGAGGGATGTGCTTCTTCCTTCAAGTGTCAGGGCACTGTAGCAATGATCTAGCCACATTTTGGGGTACATTCCAGGATGACACACATTTCACACCAGAAAAGAAAAGAGTTCTTAACCAGAAAATGGTTGTTAACAGGTATGGAGATTGCAGAGGGAGAAAAAGGGAGAGAAGGAAAGAGATAGGTAGCTAGATCAAATTTCATAACAGGCCCTTACTTTTGGAAGGACCCAGGTCTCCTCACCTGCTTAGATAGGGCCAGAGGCAAAATTTAGGGAGGAGGATGTTAACTTGGGTCACATTTTCCATTGGGTTGGTTGTGGAAAGGCTTTATATTTAATTTGAAGGGTATATGTGGTAGTGACAGCTCAAAAATCCCTATCACTGAGCTTGAGAAGGCACCTTATTCAATTATTCATTTTTGATATGTACCATGGCCTATGAATATACCATTGAGTGTTTATTATACAACAATACTGTTAAGAACAAGAATAATGACAAGGAGATGGCAACGTTGTTGAAGCACTTATGACAGACCAGGAGTTATTTTAAATTATCCGAGAAAGGAAGACTGGATTATCTCAGGCAATTACATCATTAACATATGTAGTTCTCATATAAATTGTAAATGGAAAGTTTGAGCTCTAATTTATAGAAAAAGAGAGTCACAGAGAAAAAGCTCACTTGTCTAGATCATCATACAGTTGGAAAGGGGAAGAGTCAACTTAAGAAATCTGGCTTTAAGTTCCTTGATCCTCATGTTTAAAGTTTAATGTTAGAATGCTCCATTTTCAGAGGAGATATGACAAACCAGATATATAACCTTGCTCATAAGGAAGTTACTATTATGAGAGAGGGCATAGCTTTGTCACTACATCCTCATCCTGTGCTATTCTTCATCTTGCATAAGACGGAAGTTGGAATTTCCTCTCTGGAAAGAGAGTGCTCCCTAAATCTGGTGGCTGAACCCCTTCACATAATCAGGGTTCAGCACAATAGGGCTATATTTACCACATTTCTCTGAAAACATCACATCACTTTTCTTTTGTATCCCTGCCACTCTTATTTATAGCTAATGTCAATCAACTAGTCAAGGTATAAAATATAGACTCCTATATTTTACTTACTATTACAAATAGTCACCATTTATCTGTCACTTTGTCATTCTGTAGAGCCTGTGTGCTTTTGTGATGCTACAATTTATCTTATAGGAATTTCCTATATTCCAGCAGGGTCACCCAAAGTGAACAAGTTTCAGTTTGGCTTCCATATCAAAAGTAGACTACAAAGAAGGAAGAGGCTGTCCAATTCTGAGGATGTAGCCATTGAAAATCTTATGAAGAGAAGCTACACATTGTCAGACACTAAACACACCAGGAAAAGAAACAGGATTTTGAGAAATAATGATGGAAGATGAGCCTCTCGGGTGGCAAATTCTCTTTGTAAAGCAGAGTCAACCATAATTGTGGATGGAGTAAAGCCTGTGGAACCTTCAACTGCTTATGGATCACAAATCAAAATGAGAAGAAACAGCTTCAAATATCAATTATTAAATGGAACTTGGAATGCATAAATTATAAACCTAGGAGAATTTGAAAGCTGAAAGAAATGAAATGGGATGCTGAAATGATGACATTCTAGCATTATTGAGCTTAAATGAACTGGCATAGGCCATTTTGAATGAGAAAATCTTACTGGTTACTATACTGGGAATGAAACAATCAAGAGGCAAGAGGCATGGCATTGCATTCATCATGAAAATGGACATTTCCAGAGCACTTTTCTTTTTTGTTGTCTGTGATAGGATTAGTTCTATCTGTAGTCAAAGAAATCCAATCAATACAGCTATTATTCAAATTTATGAGCCAATTACAAAAGTTAGCAATGAAGAAGTTGAAAAACTTTGCTAATTCTTCAGTCTGAAATTAATCAAATATGCATTCAAAAATATTGATACTTATTGATAATTAAAATTCAAAAGTTGGAAACAAAGAGGATGGGAGAATACTTGGCAAAACAAAGCTGAAGATCACAAAATAGAATTTTCCAAGACCAATTACTTATTCACTGCAAATATTATTTTTATGTACATAAAATCACTTTCCAGGTGGAATCTACAGAAATTGAATTGAATACATTTGTGGAAAGAGAAAATAGAAATGCTTAAATCAACAGCTAATACCAGACCAAGACCTGTGAGACAGACTATAAATTGCTCATATGTAAGTTCAGGTCAAATAAAAAGAAAATTAGAACAAGTTCATGAGAGCTAAAATGCCACCTCGAGTCTATTTCACCTGAGTTTTGAGAACATCACAGGAACAAATGTGATGCAGTAAACACTAATGACAAAAGATCTTATAAGCTGTTGGACGACATCAGAAACAGTTCTGATGAAACATCTAACTACACTCTAGTTCTTTAATATTTCACCCCCTTATTATTATGGTCTTAGTTTTACCTCAGTAATCTTGTTAGACCTGTGCATATTTATTTGTATAATGAGATAATTTGTTGCATGAAATTCAAGATAGAAAGATACTTAAAAAAGAATAATAGGAGTAATGATTCCTAAAGGGATAGGAATAGAGGGAAGTAAAGAAGGGGATGGGGGAAGACAGCAATGATGACTGTATAACCCCACTGTAAGGGAATGCATAACACAATGGTAGATGAATGGTTACATTGTATGCTTTAATATACAGCAAAAATATAACATAATGTAATATAATATAACATAGCATAACAATAATATAATATAATTTAATATATGAAGGGTTCCTGCAGGGTTGGGTAGGGGTGTTTCGGGATAAAGGAGAGGTGGCATCACAGTTCAAAAAGAAAGAAAATGTTATGAAACTGATAGTGGTAGCAATTGTACAATGATGCTTGATCTACTTGAATTAAAGATTGTTACAATATCTGTAAGAGTTCTCAACAGAATCATTCAAAAGAGAGATAAAAGAGGAAGAACATATTACATAAATGAAACAAAAATCCATTAAAGAGGGGAAAGAAAAAAATCCTCTAGATATCAGAAGAAACTGAAAGCTTGCTAAGGCAAATGGAAGAGATGATGAAGTCCCTGAGCTTAATCGGGCATTTTTAAGGGCAGCTTGAGAAGAAAAGTGAATTATTATAATAAATCTGCAAAGGTGTAAAGCTATACAACCCAAAAGGAAGAACTCACTTAGCAGATCACACATCAAATAAGCTGAAATTTCACTCCTCAATATGCTACATTGAAAGATTCTATGATGATGCAGAAATATATCTGTGTACACACGTTTGTAGGGTTAGTATTTAGGTAGCAGATTGGGCTTTTACTCAAGTATTCCCTAAATGCAAGAACACTTTGTTTGATTAACCTGGCATCCCACGATATTTACCTTCTCAACACAATCACTGAAAACAAAGTAGGTGCATAAGTAAATGTAGTGGAAAAAGGAGAGGGCGCCTGACTTTCAAAAAATATAGCATGTGAAGTCTTACAGGTTTGAAGATAAACTAGTGGCCCTCTAGCTGAGAAGCAACAAAGCCCATATGGAACAAGGACAACAGTCTGTGTGATCATGAGGATCAGGTGTTAGGCATCCAAAAACAAAATATCATAGCATTGTGAATAAGGAGGAGTGCAGAGTAGGGACACAAAGCCCAGCTGTCGGCAATTGGACATCTCCTTATAGAAGGGTCAAAAGGAGGAGATGAGCTAGGTAGGGTACAGTATAAACCAATAAAACATGCAACTTTCCTCTAGTCCATTAATGTTTCCTCCCCCCACTATCATGATGCCAATACTACCTTATAAATCCAGCTATAGCAGAGCATGTACATCGATACAGATAAGAACTATGAATACGCAGAATCCAGGACAGATCAATATTGAGAGTAGCCATACCAGTAGGGGAAGGGGAAGGTGGGAGGAGATAGGGTGGACTGATCACAAGAATCTATTATAACCCCCTCCCAGGAGCATAGGCAACAGAAAAGTGGGTGAAGGAAGACATTGGACAGTGTAAGTCATGAAAAAAAATCATCAAGGGTTCATAAGGGACAGCAGCTGGGAGAGGGGAGGTAAAAATGAACTGATACCAAAGGCCCAAGTAGAAAGAAAATGTTTGAAAGTGATGATGGAAGGGCTGAGCCCCGGTGGCGTAGTGGTTGTGCATGGGACTGCGGCCCACAGGGATGGAGGTTCAATTCCAGCAGTGGGGCTGGGCCTCCTACTCCCACCACCAGAGAGCAATGATGCCCCCCCCCCCGCAAAAAAAAAAGAAAGTGATGATGGCAACAAATGTACAAATGTGCTTGACACAATAGATGGATGTATGGATTTTGATAAAGTTTATATAATCCCAATTAAATGATTAAATAAACTCCCCCAAAATGAGTGAAAGATTCCATGGGAAAAATATTGGATGATGCAGAAAACATCTAAAGAAGATGAAGAAAATACCCAGAGCCACTGTATCAAAGAAAAGCATTTGGCATTCCACCACTCCAAGAGGTAGCATACGAACAAGAATCAATGGTGCTAAAGAAGTTCAAGCTGCACTGAAAGCATTAACCAAAAACAAGGTTCCAGAAATGAATGGAATACATATTGAAATGTTTCAACAAGCCAATGAAGCACTGGAAGTACTCACTAGTCTAAGTCAGAAATTTTAGAAGAAAGCTGCTTGGCCAACCAACTGTTCATAGTAAGGTTAGCCAACAGAATGATAAAATTATATAATGAAATCATTAATGTTGAAATCATGCTGAAGATCATGCAACACTGGTTGCAGCAGTACATTTTCAAGAAACTTCAGGAGAGATTTAGAAGTGGAGTGAGCACCAGAGATATCATTGCTGATGTCAGATGGATTTTTGTAATCTCAAAGCACAGAATAGCAGAAAGATTTGTAGTTGTGTTTAATTGACTATGTCAAGGCATCTGACTGCATGAATCATAATTAATGATGGACAACCTCTATAGAACGGGAATACCTGAACACTTAATTGTAGTCATGTGGTACCTGGGCTTGGATCAAGATGCAATTATGTGAAAAAAATCAAGGGAATTTAAATGTATGATTTAAAATCAGGAAGCTTGTGTTTCAAGGTTGCATTCTCTCACCATGCTATTCAATCTGTACATGAATAATCAATTAGAGAAACTGGATTGCATGGAGAAGATGCAGCATCATGATTGGGAGAGGTTTATTAACAACCTGTCCAATGCCGATGGCACCATCTTACTAGCTGAAAATGATAAGAAATTAAAGTCTTGCTGATGAAGATTAAGGATGCATTTTTCAGTTTAGATTACAACTCAATCCACAGAAAACTGAAATCCTCACACTGGACCAGTAGATAGCATCATGATCAATGAAGAAATGATTGATGTTAAGGTTTACACCTTGATTCCTCAATCAATGATCTTAGAAGCAGCGCTAAAGAGATCAAAGAATACATGCCATTGAGTAAGTCTGCTTCTTTAAAGTGTTTCAAACTAACAATATTACTTTAAGGACTAAGGCACACCTGATCCAAGTCATGTGTTTTCAATCTTCTCATATGCATATGAAAGTCACACATTGAATAAGGAAGACAGAAGAAGGACCAATGTATATTAATTATGATACTGGTGAAGAAAGTAACATGGACCTCAAAAGAACAAATCTGCCCTGGAAAAAGTAAAGGCAGAATCCTCCATAGGTGGGAAAACGGTGAGAATTTGTCTCATATACTTTTAACATGTCAAGATGACTAGTCATGGGAGAAAGGCAGTATGATTCGTAAACTAATGGGACAATGAAACAGAGGTGTATATCTTCCACAAAATGGACTAACGCAGTTGATACAGCAATGGTGTCAAACATAAAAACAATTGGAAGAATAGCACAGAGCAGGGCATTGCTTTGCTTTGTTGTACAGAGTGTCTGGACAAGTTGGTATTGACTCAGTGGCACCTAACGACAATGACAACATGGCAGATGGTGTGCTCTACAAGACACACACGGGGGAGGGACTAGATCCTGAATGCATGACATTTTTAGAGGACGGGGCCAGAGTGCACATTGAACATCGATCATGTTGCCATTTTAAGTTTTATTGGTATATAAATCACCTATCAAACAGTTATTAAAAAGAATCACAAATCAATTTTAAACCACTTTCTTCTTTGCTATACTGATTATTATTAACCCACCATTTCCTCCCAATCTCAGCTGCCATAGTCCCAAGAAAGCATTTATCCCATTGCTACCTCTCTATATTTAATTACCTTTTATTTATTTTATAGAAAAATATACTGAAAAACACAAATGACCACAATATCCAAACACTCCCCTTCGTGGGAGTCTTCTTCAGGCGTTGCTGAGCTCTTCCTTGGCCTCTTACCAGGTAGCCATGTATTCCTGAGGCTCCACTATCCAATAGCATAAACACCCCCACAATCCAATAGAAAAGAAAGCAGAGAATATTAAAAAGTAGAACAAGTTGAAAATGTGTCAAAAGAGAGAACAAATAATGTTAAATTTAAATCCTTGCTGTCATTTTCCAGTAGTATGTTCTTTCCCCCTCGTGTTTGGCTTACATTCTTGTAGATTTTAATTTCCAAATTCATAGCATTGTGATCTGAAAATCTGGATTGCAGTGTTTGAATGGCGTGGCCTGTAATAGGGTCTCTTCTAGTGTATGTATCATGTGGGTGTGGGCATGCATCCATTAAATAGGGGGCAGAAGTAACTTGGGGGAATGGGGTACAGAGAAGAAGAAATTAAAAATAAACTAAAGAAATAAAACTAAATATTTTGTAATGAGGAAAAAATATACCTTTGATGAAGATGTCTGCATCAAGCTTTCCATGGAGTATTTATCCATGTCAGGTCCTAGAAGACAAAGAAGTTTAACTTGGAACAGGGCAAGGGAGGACCACCGTGTGCAGGGTAGGAGTGTGCAGAAGAGGCTTTGGCCACTGGTCAATGATGAAGGGAGTCCGTGATGATGCACAGGTATTGCTGTTCTCAAACTTTAAGAAGCATTGGTGTATTTAGCATTGCAGTTGCATTTATGGCTTCCAGGGAGCACAGGGCTTCCCTTCTTGGGAGATGTCTCCAATAGCTGTTGAGAAGATTTTCCTCAGCTTGTTACCCAGGGATCATGTATTCCTGAGACTCCACTATTTTCTTCATACTGTCCCTGTTCTCTAATTTCTTTAAGCACACACACACACACACACACACACACACACACCAAATCCAGGATATCTCATTGCTCATCTGAGTCATGCTATTTCCAAATTTGTCCTAAAACTTACATTTCTATCTTTTATACAATATCTTATTCTTCTGTCTTTCTTGTAAATGCATTATCATGTATCCTTCCCTTCAAGCTAAAGACCACGTCTATCCATATTTGTTGTTTCCATTAAACTGGAATAATGAAAGCATGGTTTTTACATTGAAGCAAATAGATTACTACTAACCGTATCTTGGAAAACATTTTATCCATTAGTAAAAATAAAGGGGGAAGATTATTTTTCTTTGTAATGTTTGCTGAGCATACTATTTTTGCAATCATAATACTCATGTCATTTAATGACTTTTTTACTTTCTCTGGGCATTCAGTTAGTGATCAAAAAAGGAATGTGTTGATTCTTTCTATGGTGTAAACTGAGCTATAGGCAGAAAGTGGAGTCTTAATATTTTTATTTGTATATCTTAATTTTGTATTTGGTATTGATGGATGTTTATTTAAGGGTTAATTATTTATATATAGAACAATCAATGTACATTTAAGGTGACTTTGAATTGTTTTCAATCTTGCGTGTCCTATGCATTCATTATACTTTTAATTGAGGCATAAATGCAAAACTGACAAGGTTAATACCATTTAACATTTTTGTTTTCAACTTGGTTGTCTAGTAGTCTTCTATTTATACTTTGCCTTAATTTGTCTGGATAGAATTCCTATTAGTATGCTTTCCCAGAGAAGGAGATGGTGATTAAGTGGTAAAACCTACATTTATTCGGGTCTTCTAAAAACCTCACATTCTGAATGGCCTAACAATCCTAAGAAGAAACAGAAAGTGTTTTTTGGAGCATGTCTTTCAAGCAGGTATATTCATGTATGGGTTCTGCTTAGGATGATGGGTTATAAGAAGTACACTACTTTTTCTTATTTGCAGAATTTCTCTAAGAGTTTTATGTACATATGTGCAAGAGGGACTCTAAAATGGGAATAGAGTTTTATTACTCCAGTTGAGTAAGTGCCTCAGTTGCCCTCATTATTGCAAGAATGAGGAAATATTTAGCAATACCAAAGTGAATGCTAAATATTTTATTAATCTCTGTTGCTGCACCTGTATTCTTATTTCTTTGGCATCACCATAATCCGATGAGTTTTGGTCCTTTTGGTTTCCTGCCAGGTCACTGAAAAGAATGTAGATGGGCATTAATTTTTCTCAGTAAGTTATCGTGTTACCCTTTGGTTTTTGGAGACAAATAATGCTTAAGGTTCCAGAAGATCCAGTGTCTTGTTTGCATGCCCAAGAGACAAACAGATGAAATTGAGGCTTAAGTTCTTATACTTAAGGTTCTTACAAAGACTGAATCTTTGTTCATTTTTAAACTGAAGTGTTAAATGTTTTGTGCATTATTTTGAAAGACTTTTCAACATATCGACCTAACAAACAAAAAAACTTCTGGCAATTTCATATGTGTAGAACTAAAAGCATTTCATAGGGTTTCAAAGCTGTGATTGTTCATAAACATGTAGCCAGGTTTCCTTTCAAGCTGTCTCTGTTGGCGTTTCAACCACTACGCTTTTCATGGATCACAGTCAATTGAATAACTTCTGCATGCACCATGCAAAGACTCTTTTCAACATAAAGCCTCATATCTTGCAATAATATGCTGGTGGCTGTTATACCTTCTGTTAGAGTAAAACAATAAACAAACAAAAAAGGAATTAAGTGATATCTGAATCTCCCTTTAAATGTTGGCTCTTTCACTAACTCTTCCTATCCAGTGGGGCTTATTACTTACACTCAGAGCTTCAGTTTCATAATTTTTTAAAGATAGCAATACCTAACATTTGTATTGAAGAAAGTTTTAAAGGAACTGAGATTTACAGGCAGGGAGGGACAGGAAAGAATGAGCAGCTGATACAAAGGGCTTAAGCAGAAAGCAAATGTTTTGAGAATGGTTAGAGCAACAAATCTGGTTGATACACAAGGGATGGATGTATGGATTATGATGAGAGTTGTATAGGCCCCAACAAAATGACTAAAAGAAAAAGAAAGAAAGAAAATGTGGTCTTGGTGATATAAGTAAAAACAGAAGCTGGTATAGTCATTGCAAATGCCTTTTATCAATAGCAAAAGTGCAATTGCATATGTGACCCTCATAAAATAAAATATACAGATAAAAATGGGCTATATCTTTGTAAAGAAAAAATGGAGAAAATCAATATCCTTAGTCAAAATAACACAAGAAACTGTGGAAAGACAATCAATTGCTCTTAAACCGTAACAATTTATAGATGAAGAAAAAAAAAACCAAGTGCATAGGAGCTAAGATATGATGTAAGACTATTACATCTAAATTTTGAGACTATTTCAGGAGCAAATTTGGTAAAATGAACGCTAATAAACAAAGACCAGATGAAGTGAGGGATGGCATTGACATCATGTGTGAAGTGAGAAGAGACTCTAAAACTTGCTCTACAGTGCAGAGTAGCTTAAGCAAATGGGGAACACATGGCTAAAAGTAAAAGATATGAACAGAAGATTTCAAAGGGTAAAGCAAGATGGCAAGAGTTCTGTGATGAAATGGACCAAGAATAGGACCTGGGAAACCAAAAAGCGAGCGCATACTTGAGATGTCTCTACTTGAAAAAAAGGAAGAAAAAGCAGGAAAAAAAATCCTAAGAATTCTTTACAATAGAGAAAGGATTTTATGGGTAAAATACTCAAATAAATGGAGTGAATATAGAATGACTGTAACCAAAATGAGGACTCCTGGTTGCTTAGATGATTATACATTTGGTTGCTAACTGCAAGGTCAGCAGTTCGAATCCACCTGCTTCTCTGCAAGAGCAAGAAGGATGTCTACTTTTATAATGACTTACAGATTTAGGAGCCCAAAGCGGCGCTTCTATTCTGCTCTATAGGCTTGTGTCGAGTAAAAATCACTCTACTGCAGGAAATTTTTGTTCCGTTCTATTTTTGTAGCCAAAAGAATTGGCAATATTCAGCTGGCTCTGGTTGTCTTTAGGTGTCATTGAATTGACTCTGACCCCACACGACTCAAGGTGCAAGAGAACGAAACACTTCATATCCTGTGTCCTCTTCATAATGATTACTATGTTGAGCTCATTGATGCAGCCACTGTGTTAATCCATCTTGTTGAGCACTTTCCTCTCTTTAGCCACCTCCCACTTTTCCAAACACAGTATTCTTCCTCAGGAACTTGTCTCTCCTGACATTATACCCAACATATGCATGAAGAAGTCTTGCCACCCTTGTCTCTAATAAGCACACAGCTGCCCTTTTCCAATACAGATCTGTTTGTCTTGGTAGCTGTCCAAGATACTTTCAATAGTCTTATCCATCACCATAATTCAAATGCATCTTCTTCTATGACCTTCCTTATTCAATGCCCAACTTTCACCTGTGTAGGATGCAATGGAAGATGCCATGGCTTGGGTCAGGTGCACCCCAGTCCTCAAAATATCATCCTTGCTCTTCAGTACTCTAAAGAGGGCTTGTGCAGTGGACTTACTTAACAAAATACATCTTTTGATCTCTTTTTCACCATTTATTGTGTTGTTATCTACTGGTGCTTTGATAACCATTTGCGTCTTCTTTACAATGAAAAATTAAGAGAGCTTGAAACATTTACTGCTACAGACCTCAGTATGGCTTACATCTCATCACTTATCCTTACAAATGGACCAGTGATGAACACCATGATGATTTGAGAAAAGAGTGACCCTGCCAAGGAATTTCATTTTAGTTGGATCTGCAACTCCAATGGAAGGAGCAGTCAGAAAAACAGGATGACTCATTGAATTGTTGTAGAAGACTCCGTCAATGTTTTCACAGTTACAGCTAACACTGTTAGAGTAAATTGCACCAGCCTTGTCATGGTAGCTCCCTTCAATTGCCTGAGAAATGCAAGTGAAAACTGTACCATGAATAAGGAAACCTGGAAAATAATCTGTGCCTTTGACCATTGACTACTAAAAGGAAAGGGAAAAATATGTTTTGGAAGAAATACAGCCATAATTCATGTTAGAAGGGAGAGTTGCAAGACTTCTCGCATACTTTTAGCATGTTAATGAGAAGCACTGCCTCCTAGAAAAGGACATAGAAGAGATCCTTAAACAAGGGGGATTATCCCCCTGGCTGTGGCAGTGTGCTTGAATGCAGCAATTATTTTGAAGACTAGCCCAGAAGTAGACAGTGTCACATGCTGGGATATGTAAATTCAGTGGAAATCAGACTCCACTCCTAGGAACTGGCACCAAGGAGCAACAGCCCACTCCGGGATGAGTGCTCATAGTCGGGTCTACTTTTTAAGACTATGCAGGAAAACTATTCTCATTTGGAAAAAAAGGAAGGAGGTAAGGAATGCCTTTGGTTATGTGAACTGCTGTCATTTCACATCCCTTGAGCTACGCAGTTTTTCCCCCATCTGTTCTTGCTGTATGTGTTGCTGTTTTACTTGATGTGGGTTCTTTGTCAAGGAGCAATTTCTGACACCAGGCTCTTCTGGGAGTCCAGGATATAATTCTGTACCTGAATGAAAAATACATTTGACTGAATTTCACTTTCTCTGAAATATAAATCTCACAAATGGTCTACAGCGTTGGTTACACTTAACATACTCTGCTCGAGCACTGGTAAGCACTAAAGTGTAATTTATAGTAGGGACTGGATCAGAGCTGGAAACTCTCCTCTATGGGTGTTAGTTCTGAATGAAATATATTCAGGGGGTTATCTACAGTGATTAATGTCAGAAGCATGGATATTCATCTAGACTGTTCAATGTCAAGTGTTTTTGGTTAACATCTCAAAATTAATACCAACCATTTAGTTAATCTAGAGCTGCCATTAGGTAGGTCCAAACTGCAAATCAGGCTCATTATCCTAGAGTAGACTCTCATGCTTGGGCTTCTAATTGTAAGGTCTGCAGTACAAAATCACGACACACTCTCTGGGTGAAAGATAGGGAGGCTCCCTATTCCAGATACTGTGTCGGTACTGTGTTGACCTATTAGGATGCATCTTAAAAGTAAGGGCAAATGTAGTGTTACACATGACATACAATATACTTTAAATTGTGATGTCCTCCAGTGCTGTGTTAGGGATCGTGGGCATTAAAAATGCCATATGATATAGACTCTGATCAAATGAAATAAGCATTTCGTGAAGAAGTTAAGTCTTTAATGCCAGCACTAAATTATACTTAACTTGCTATAACAAATATGATTAAGAGTATTAGGTATGATTAAGAGTGTTAATCTTTGGATTACATAGATTTAAGACTCAATTCCAACACAAATATATACATGTACCCTTTCAGTCCATTTATTGATTTATAAATGATGTCAATTTCATAGATTTTTGGTAAAGGTCTGTGTGACATCAAATTTTCTTTGCTGGCACATGGGGAATCAAAAGATGATAGAGGATTTTTAAATTTTTATTTTTTAGCAATCATATGATATTTATTCTGTAAAATAAACTAGAATTGGGTTCCTCGAAATATTTATGGCCATGGAAAGGACTGAATTTTCCTAGTCCCTTCTTTTTCTGACTACATCCATCACAGATGAATATTTTTATAAGATATTGATCTGAATCCAGTAAAAAACCAAATGAAGAAAATAAAATCACATATAGGACAAAACTAGCATTTTTATCATTAGTTAAAACATGAATACAATTATAATAATGGATTGCTAAAGTTCCCTTAGTACTTCCTAACAAGTTTTGCCCTTATAGTTTCTGTAACAATGGAATGCCAACCTCCTACCCTGGCCTGCATAACACAATTAGTTTGAGTGGTACTAACAAGAAGGCATTGCTTTGTTCCTTTGATCCTTAAATATATATATTATTTTAACTAAAACTTATTGATTAATTTCATTGGAAGTCAATAGGAAGATCAACCAATATCCTGACTTAAGGGAAGAGTCATGGGGAGGAGATGGGTCAGTCAAGGTGCAGTGAGGCAGTGATGAAAAATACAACTTTTGTCTAGTTCCTGAAGGCTCCCTCCCCCCAACTATCATGGTCTCAATTTTACTATACAATTTCAGCTGGACTGGAGTAGGTATACTGGTACAGATGGGAACAGGAAATCCAGGGAACCCAGAACAGATGAATCCCTCAGGACCAGTGGTGAGAGTGGAGTTACCGGATAGGTAAAGGGAGGGTTGGATAGAGAGGGAGAGCCAATCACAAGAATCTACACATAACCTACTATCTGGAGGGCAGACATCAGATGAGTGGGCAAGGGGAGACATTAGGCAGTGTAAAATATGACAAGAGAATAGTAATTTATAAAGTATTGAGCATTAGTGGGGGAGGAGGGAGCAGAGATGGAGAAGAAGTGATGGGGGCTGATATCATTTTATAAAATGATTTATAAAAGGAAAGAATTTTGCATACCCTGGTCTGAAAGATGCTAACAGGGAAATTCCTAGATGAGTGTTAATAAAGGATTCAAAAGTAGAGATTTATGAATTTTAGGTAGTGGTTTGCTTGTTGAGCTGTTAACCACAAGGTTAACAGTTAAATCAATCAGCTGCTCCATGGGAGAAAGAGGTGGTTTTCAACTTATGTAAGCAGTTGTTAGAGGCTTTCAAGTCATTTCTCTTTGCTAGCAACCCAAAGCACAACAGAAAAAAAATCACTGCTCAGTCCTGTGCTAGCCTCACAATTGTTACTACACCTGAGCCCATTGTTGTAACCAGAGTGCCAATATATCCCCCTGAGGGCCTTCTTCATGTTGGCCACCCCTTACTTTACCAAATGTATTATCCTTCTCCAGGGACTAATTTCTCCCAACAGCATATCCACAGTAAATAAAATGAAGTCTTCTCATCTCGATTTCTTGACTGTTGCTTCCATGAGCATTGATTGTAGATCCAGGAGAGAATACATTTTTAGCACCTCAAACTTTTCTCCAGTTATCATGTTGTTACTTATTGGTACAGTTATGGGATTTGAGTCTTCTTTACATTGAGTTGTAATCCACACTGAAAGCTGCAATCCTTGATCTTTGTGTCAGTCCGGGTAGACTAGAGGAACAAATTTCATAGACATGCATATGGATATAAGGAAAGGGTTTATATACAAAAGGAATGGAACACTGAGAAAGCATCCCAACCCAGCCCAGTTCAAAGTCACAAGTCCGATATTAGTCTATATGCCCGATACCAGTCTATAATGTCTCCTTCCGACTCACGAAGTCACAGGTCAGTGGGTGCAGAATTCCGGCGCTGACAGGGGTCCCCCCATGGCTCCTCACTTCCATGGCTCAGGGTTCATCAACAGCAGAAGCAACTCCACGTGGCCTCTCCAGCTTCAGATGTCTGACTCCATCAGGGTCAAGCCATGTGTCTTCTCTGGCTCCTCAGATGCTGCCATCTTGTCTTTCTGTCATTAATCGTCTCTGAGACTAAGTCCCAACAACTGGGGAGATAGCTTCTCATCTTCACAAGGAAAATATTGTGAGGTTTCCCAGACGTATCAGGAGAAAGCCATGCCCACACAGAGGCCTCATTGGCTACTCAATGGCTATCTCCAGATTAACAGACTAGACTCTACCACTACATCTCAATCATGAAATTAACATAAGCATATGACTGCCACAATCTTCATCAGCAAGGGCTTTCAGTCATCATTTTCAGCAGCACGATTATGTCAATTGCATATTGCAGATTTTAAAAGTCTTCCTCCAATCCTTATGCCACATTCTTCTTCGTATAATCCAGCTTTTCTGATGATTTGTTCAGAATACAGTTTGAATCTGTATGGTTAGATAATACAGCTCTGGCATACAGTTTCTTGATTTTAAAGCAGGCAGTATTCCCTTGTTTCATTTGACAACTGCCTCTTGATCAAAGGACAAGTTGCCGTGGACACACTGAAGGGTTCTAGAATCCCCATTCTTTTCAGGATTATCCATAGTTTTTTATGATTGCCAATAACACAAAGTAAATATGTTCTGATATTCTTTGCTTTGAGCCAAGAGCCATCCAACATCAGCAATGATATTCCTAGTTTGAAATCCTCTTCTAAATCTCACTAACCCTCTGGCAATTCACTCTCAATGTACTGCTGCAACTGCCGTTGCATGATCTTTAGCAATCTTTTACTTGCATGTGGTAGCAGTGACGTTGCTGTGTTGTTTGAGCACTTTGGGATCCCTTTTTTATTTTGAATGGGCATCAATAAGGATCACTTCTAGTCAGCTGGCCAAGTAGCCATATTTCTAATTTCCTGTCAGACAAGTGTGTACTTCAATTGCATCAGAAGCTAGTGGAAACATTTCGATTGGTATTCCATCATTTCCCAGAGGTTTGCTTTTTGGTCAAGGCTTTTAATTACATTCTTGGAAGTCCACAGGGACAGTTCTATGTTGTCCTATAGAGTCATTATGAAAGCAAACCAAACTCACTGACATTGAGTCAATACTGACTTATTGCGGCCACCCCACCCCCACCCCTGAGGGTTTCTGAGACAGTCAGTGTTTATGGGAACAGAAATCCCAGTTTTTCTCTGGAGGGACCACTGTGGGGTTTGAACTGCTGACCAAATGGATCGCAGTCCAATGCATAACTACTGCACAACCTCCTTGTACGCCTGAATGAATTAGATGGCAGGGAGTTTGGTTTCATTCTTTGGAAACATTACCCTTAGTCTCCCTCAGCAAAGGTTCCACTATTTATAGTAGAAATGACATAGAAAATGATGCAATAGATTTGCTGCATAGAAATGTCTTCATTTCATTGATTTTACTTTGATACTTTCCATCAGTGATTATTAGTGAAACCATTGCTATCCTTCAGGGGTCCAGGCTATTGTCCCTGTGCTCTGGACCATTGCTTCTTCTTACATATTATTTTAGAACTATTCATAGAAAAGTCATGCTTGCACACGTCACAAAGAGCACAGTTGAATATGAATTGGGCTGCCAACTGCAAAGTCTGCCATTTGAAACCCCAGCCGCTCCAAGGGGAAAGAGGAGGTTTCCTTCTCCCTTAAGGATTTACAGCTTCAGAAACTCATAGGCACACTGCCCTCTAGGCTCACTCTGAATTGCAACTGACTTGTTATTAGTGAGTTGGGTTTTGAGTGTGGACATGTCACTCTTCATGTGACATCCAACTCAGCTCTTCTTGCAGACTCTGCAATTGGTCTTATAGTGTATAGTATAATTATTCTGCACTCAGCATCATTCTTTGATCACATCTCACTTTTTGTATGGCTGACCCTTTATTGTCCTAAGTAAAAGATTTGGCAGTCAGCTTACATAAAGACATAGAACCCCAAAAATCCTATTGGGGAGTCCTAATACTGTCTCTATGAACCAGAATAGACTAGATGGAAAGGAAGTTGTTTTGGAGGGTCCTTTCTTTGTTCATGAATTTTCTAGCATTCTTTCTTTGCCTGGCCAACTTCTGTGTATCCTTCAAGAATTAGTTCCAATATCTTCCAAAAAGTCTTTCTGACATTTCCTCTTCCAGGATGAGTGAGGTGTCCCTGCACTGTATGCCTATCCTTTGCTCTGGATCCCAGGACACATCACCAACCCCATTATTGTGAAACCATCTGCTTGTCCTGATTTCTTATGCATCACCAAATGCCCAATGCATGCATGTTTTAAAACTGATGATAACTGAGGTAGCTGTCATGACTGCATTGGGATCCGCTGAAGAATCGACCTGCATACTGATAGGCATAAGGAAAATTTATTATACAAATCTGTCTGGGGAAATTTGAAACAAAGATTATCAGATTTACTCACAGTAAAATAAGAAATATACATTAAAACCAATCTATGTATCTGTGAACTTGTTACCCTTTGAAAGAAGTGGATTCTTATGCTATATGCATGTAAAGTTTAAATATCATCAGCAATGATATTAAGTTTTAGGGACTTAATAGGGAAGTTAAGGAAATTAGGGAAATTCTCATTAGGGAAATCCAACAGCATAAGAAAAATGTTGGCCACGCTAAGTCAATAAGCAATGAGCACAGTGTTTATGCTGGATTTTGGAAGTTGTTGCTTACCAATTTGATATATTATGGATTCTCCTTATTCTCAATGTCTTCATTTGAAAAGTCATAATAATAACCCATATAATAAAATAATTTGGAGAATCGAAAGGCATGATTGACCTACCGCAATATCAGGCACAGTAAATGGTAGTTCTTTTGATCAGAGGCAGACATTTATATTCTATTTAAAATTTTCCCACTATGACTTTGCTCTGTAATTTCACAGTCTAATATTACATTACCAGGAAATAAATGTTGGGGTGATAAATTCTAGAGAGTCAATCAAAACATGCCTTTCTCATCAGGAAACCATCACTAGAAATTCAAGCAAACACCCGCTCTTTGCAAGTGATGCTCATTATTTTCCTCTGTCAGGAGATTTTTGGAAAATCTGAATTATTGCAAAAAATAACAAAAAAATAATGAATCTATGCTAAGGAATTTGGGTGAAACACCAGAAATGCAAAGTAATATGTCGAAATCATTTAGGGGTTGGGAGTGACTTGGTTATAGCATGTACATGAGTGTAGATCGATGTAGCATAGCTGTGACATTAAAGCGAACCAACTAGGTTAGAGGAGCACCAAAAACAAAGCAGAAGGCAAAGGGAATTCCTCAATTTGAGCATGAAATAAACCACATTCTCATTTTCAGTTCTCCAAGACACAGTGTGTTCTCAGCTTCCCCCCCACCCCCCGCTCCAAATGTGTCTAAATTAGACATTTAATAGGAAATGTGGTCATTTGGCTAGTGGTGAAATTATTGTAGTCTTCCTAGGTGTGTAGTGGGAAAAATAAACAGTATTATAAGAATATTAGAGCTAATGATCAGTGTTGCTAAGGATGTTTTAAAGGAGCAAAAGCTAGAGTTATCAGTTACTTAACTTATTTGTAAACTGTGGGATATATAGCTCTTACCAGCATTTCTGGTTTCACAAATTTCCTGGGAAGCATCTATCCCAGTATTTGTACAGACTTCTATCTTACAGGGACAGATAGAAATGTGTGACTCTGAAGAAGGGGTCTCACTCCACCAATCCTACCACCAGAATGCTCTCAAGATATGGATCAAACATAGTTGTATCAAAGTCTATAGAACCTCACTTTTTTGCCATTATTGAAAGCATGTGGTTCAACGAAAATTCAAAACATAAAATATTAGAGTCATGGAAGGTTTATACCAAGTAAAAATTATATTACTCCCCCTTCAGTTGACAGTTTGAAAGTTCCTGGAAGCAAACCCTATGGAGAGAGAAAGGATAGATAATGACAATTAAGGAGAAAAAAGAGTTCCTTGTGATTTGATACCTACTGAAATACAATATTTATGACAGCAGACTTTGGCTCTAGTGACTTTATATCTCCCTAGATATATTGTTCATGGTTGTTGTTTGTACTTACAATTGGTTCCTGACTCATGGCTATCCAATATGTAACAGAAGGAAACATTGAAAAGTCCTGTGTCATCCTCACTATTTCATGTTTGAGCTCATTGCTGCTGCCAATGAGTCAATGTATCTTAATGGCAGTCTTCCTCTTTTTCAGTGTCCTTCTATTAAGCATGGTGCCTTTCTCGAGGGACTAATCTCTCATGATAACCTGCCTATCTTCACTTCTAGAGCGTATTCTGGCTTTTCTTCCTCCAAGGCATATTTGCCTATTCTTTTTGCAGGCCTTGGTACTTTCCATACTCTTCACCTATACCGTCATTCATAGGCATTTATTTGTCTTTGGTCTTCTTTATTCATTGTTCAGCTTTCCCATATGTATGAGGTAGTTGAAAATACCTTGGCTTAGGTCAGGTTCATCTTGGTTTTCAAAGTGACACCTTTACTCTTTAACATTTTATAGAGGTCTCATTGCCCAATGAAATGTGACATTTAATTTATTGATTGCAGATCCAAGTGAGATGGAATTCTTGAGTAGTTCTTTGTTAGTCAGAGTAGACTAGAGAATCAAATTCATAAACACTCCTATGTGTATAAGAAGTTTATATACAAGAGCAATTGAACATTGGGAAAAACATCTTAGCCCTATCCAGTCCAAAGACATAAGTCTGATTTAGCCCATATGTCCAGTACCAATCTATAAAGTGTTCTTCAGCCTCACGAAGCATATGAATGATGCAGAACGTGAGATGATCACAAACCAGCTGAACAGAACATCTTTGGATCCAGCAGCAGTGTAAATATCTGAGCACTGTCAAGGGACTCCAAGAGGCTTCAGAGGTCTGCTTCTATCCAGGTAGGTCCATATGGCTTTCCCTTCAGGATCTCTCCCAGGGAGTCGGCCTTGTGTCTTGTCAGTGTAACATTTCCAAGAGATTGTTGTCAGTAGAAAGTCTCCAAGGAAGTGAACTGAGAGAGACAGTGTCTCTGCCTCCAAGAAAGAATGACCACAGTTCCCAGAATGTTCAGAAGAAAGCCACGCCCACACAGAGCTCTCATTGGCTCTCTCCAGATTGACAGGCTAGACTCCACCCCTACACTCTTACTCCTCAAATTGACACCAGATTAGGTGACTGCCACAAGTTCGATTTTTGTTTCACGTATTGTGATATTGGTCTAGAAGGAAAAGTTAGGGTTTTCTCTAAACTCAGTTGGAAGCTGTACTGAAAACTGTGGTCATTGAATCTTCATCAAGTTATCCTTTCTTTCAACAAGAAGGGTTGTGCTATCTGCATGCCACAGGTTGATAATAACCCTTCCTCTGATCTTGATGCTGCATCTTTCTTCATATAGCCCAGTTACTTGTATTATCTGCTCAGCATACAGACTGAAAAAGTATAGTGAGTGGATACCACCCTAACATACACGTTTCCTGATTTTAAAGCATTCCGTGTTCTCTATGCATAGCTGTCATTTGGTGCATGTATAGGATCAGAATTTTGAGCATTATAGAAACCGTATCACCTAAAGGATCCACATCCTATCTATTTGTTTCTTGTGGAATTGTCTTCCTTCATCTGCCCTTGATGAAACAAATACTACTTGTATTTTCTTTTTTATTCCCTTTAAGCCCCAGATCTAAATTTCCAAAGTAGTTCCTACCAAGGGAACAAAAATGGGGAACTTGGTGCTGTGATGAGTGATGCATTGGCCTGCTAACCACAAGTTTGGTGGTTAGAATCCACCAGTTACTCTTCAGGAGAAAATATGAGGCAGTCTGGTTTCATAAATGCTGATTCCTAGGCATCAACTCTTACTGCCATTGAGTCAAGGCTGACCCATATTGATCCTGCAGCGCAGGGTAGAAGGTTCATGTGCGTTGCCAAGACTGTAACTTGATGGGAGTAGAAAGCTTCATCTTTCTCCATTGGGTCATCTGCGGGTTTCAAACCATTGCCGTTGCCATTAATAGCACAACACTGAACCCACTACGTATCAGACTCCAGAGATCGGACTCTCCTGGGTGATGGATTCTCATGAACGCTAAAATTATAGCTAACTCCATACCTTGGAATATAGAGATTTTTATATTCTATTAATTGTTTTGCCAGTCTTGTTTTATACCATTCTCCATGAGGATTATACATGTCATTAATAAATTGCTGTTTGCTAATACTGCCATGTTTTTTTTTCTTTCAATGATTTTATTGGGGATCTCACAGCTCATAACATTTCATACATCATTTGTATCGAGCATATTTGTACACATGTTGCCATCTTCATTCCCAAATATTTCCTACTTGAGCCTTTGGCATAAACTCCTCTTTCCCCCTCCTTTTTATTCTATTTTCTATAAATCATTTTATTGGGGGCTCATACAACTCCCATCATGGTCAATACATATGTCAGTTGTATGTACACTTGCACACTTGTTGCCATCATCACATCCCTCCACTTAGGTCCCCAGTACCAGCTCCCTATATTTCCCTTCCCTCTCCCACCCATCCCCCATAAACCTTTAATAATTTTCAAATTATTATTACTTTTTCATATCGTACATTGTCCAATGTGTCTCCTCACTCACTTCCCTGTTCCCCATACCCCAGAGAGGAGGCTATATTTAGATCCCTGCAATTGGTTCCCCCTTTCTACTCCACCCTCACTCCATCCTCCCAGTATCACCAGTCCAACCGCTAGTCCTGAAGGGATCATATATCCTGCATTCCCCATGTTTCCAGCTCCAGTGTTCACCCTCTTGAGGAGGAGTACAGATTGGGGATCCAAAGCCCCTCAATAGGTGGAGCAACATCCCTTTATAGAGGGCTTGCAGGGAGGAGATGAGCCAGTCAAGTTATAGCATAGTAACAATGAGATATGCAACTTTCCTCTAGTTCTCAAATGCTTCCCCCCACCCACTATGATGATCCCAATTCTAATAGCCAGGGCTTTTCAGTGTCAACCTTTTTTTCCACTCTTGATTTACCCATTATATTTGAACATCCTTCTAGGATAATAAAAAATCAATGACTTCTTCTTATGATCCATAGCTCAGCATCACCTTACAGCCAAATGAGATAAATGCTTATCTCCTGTGCTCTTTTCCCATCAAAGTCCACAATAGTTCACAGATTCCTTGGTGAGCTATCTCAAAGAAACCCCTATGCTTGAGTGTGTGTCACTGTCCTCATGGTTCATCTGGTTGTCTATCATTTTCAAAAGGCTAGAAGCTGTTCACATAAGGTTGAGACATAAGTAAGACAAAAGGGTGCTATGACTCAGAACTGGCTCCGTGGCATTGCACAACAGCAACAGCAACAGGAGCTACAAGTATGTATTTGGTCTTCAAACACGGTTTATTCATTTGAAGAATTTGCTCTCAATCACTCTGTCTGATAGTTGTCTCCTACCAGGTCTATGAGAAAAAAATGTTTTTACTTCAATAAGCTTCAAAGATTCAAATGGTAACCTTGTCTGGAAGGTCTTCATCTGCATGTTCAATTTTCAAGCTGCTTCCTGCTGACCCAATCTGCTAGGCTATTTAATTGACCTTGATCTTATTTCTCTAGTATTCAGGAGGCTATTTCTCATCTATTCTACTGATAGAATTACTTTGCACTTTTTAAAATATACAAGCAAAATGATTATCAACAGCAACATTGCCAATTTCAGTATCATTGAAATTTTTGCCTATGTATTTCCTGCTCTTTATTTTTTTCCTTAAACTTCAGAAATAAAATATTTTCAGTAGTGCTTATGTATTTTTTTAAAAAATTATTATCTTTATTGTTGACTGCTAACTTCCACAGTAAAAAAATGCTTTGAAACAATAGTAATTTAGCAAAAATAGATGTACTTGCTTGATTTGTGTGTTGCTTTAAAGCTATAACTAGAAAATGTTTACAGCAATCTTGTTTATTAAAATTACATGCATACATCAAAATTCTATGAGGAACGTCTGAAATAACTGAAGGCCTCAAATTATTTGAATGTCCTCAGTAGATTGGAGTTTAAATTTCCTATTACAGATGTGAAGAAAGCTATAGTTTACAGTGGAATCCCCAAACCCATTTCTGGTTTTCCACAGTAATCTGTTTTCACTGAGTGATTAGTAATTTTACGAGTCATTATCACTAGTGCAGGTAAACTCTCCCACCCCTTCTTTTCAATGCCATCAAGTCAATGCCAACTTATAGCAACTCTATTAAATATTCATACCAGTGTCTCCTTTTTTGGAGAACAGGAGTCTCTATTGCATTGCTCTGGCCATCAATCAGCAGGAAGAATAGCATTTCCCTCCATCAGAGTATCTTACAGAGTAGATCACTCTCACGTCCCTGATGATTGCAGGAAGAAGCAGCACGCTCTTCAGGGATTTTGCCTGGGCACGCCGCTACAGGAATTTGGGGTGCTAGGGTTCCATTATCATGAATCACATTCTGAGTGTCTTGGCCATGGGGTCCTGAGCCAATCTTGTAAACTCTAGCAAAATATACATATTGGGGTCATGGTTCCATTCTCACTTCTTTAGTCCCACCTGTAAGTGTGATGTATTGATCTGCCACCAATCATGCTTTTCTGATGCTTCCTTTACCCTCTCAGGTCCCTTTTAAGTCCTAAAATGCAAAGGAACTTAGATGCTATGATGACCTTGTGCTAATGGTCTCCTTCATTCACAATAAGGTGCCTTTTCCTCTGTCTAGTGTATTCTGGTTTAAGACTCCTGGAATGTTCTCCATGAATTGAATTTGAGATTCAGAGTCTATTTTGTACCCTTGACAATTGGTAAGGTTGTGCTTTTACTCTTTACTCCCCGGAGGAAACAGTGTGAAATACTCTACTGTCAAACTCTAAGCTATGTGCCCTATACAAGGTATCATTCCATCCCTGTCTTCTATTTTATAAAGGGGAGAGATGGTTATGAATACTGATATTAAATACTGTAGTGGTAGAGTTAACCTGTACTTTCCATTATCTCTCTTCTCTCATTGCCATCAAGTCAAGGTTGACTCATGGTGATCCCATCACAGTGGTTCTCAACCTTTCAAAACCACGACCCTTTAATACAGTTCATTTTGTGGTGACCCCTCAACCATAAAATTATTTCTGGTAATTCATAACTGTAATTTTACTACTTTTATGAATTGGATGATGCCTGTGAAAGGATTGTTCATCCGCAAAGGGGTCGCAACCCACTGGTTGAGAATCATTGCCCTCTAGGATAGGGTAGCACCATCCCTGTGAGTTTCTGAGACTGACTGTTTATGGGAGCAGAAAGCCCTGTCTTTCTCCTGAGAAGCAGCTGGTGATTTTGAAATGTGGATCCTGCAGATCTCAGCCTAATGGGCAACCTCTGTGCCACCAGGGCACTCACTACCCAGAATAACAACAGGAAAGTAATAGTCACTCAGGGCCACCAAGGCACTGCTCTTAATGGCCACAGGAAATTAATAGTCACTCAATGAGATCAGATTTTCCTCCCACCACAGAGCCATTAGAAAGGAATTGGTAGCCTATTTATGATTTCTTTGATATTTCACAGGAGGATTATCTTCTGCTTGACATCCTTGTAAAGCTATTCAATATATAAGAACCTGGCCTTTTCAACAGGATAGCATAGTTCCTCAAAGGGAAAAATCTTATGAATGCCATCATGGATTCTACACTCACTTAATTCTCAAGTTTCTTGGGCAGGGTTAAAAGATATATAGGCATAGCATTTATAAGGGAAGTAAGATATTCCTAGGGGAATAAAATGCCCTCTCACAAACTCAGCCTTTTTAAAATTGTGGAATTAGAAAAGAAAATGTGCCAAACATTCTGAAATTCTAAAAGTTTACAGTTTTGTAAGATTAAGTTTCTTTTTCTTTCTGTAGTTGATTCATTTTCATGGCTTCTAAGGATTCGCAGAGATGAGTAACTTAAGAATTTTATTTCACTGTTAGGGAGTATCTCCCTCACCTTTCCCAGATCTGCTAACTTGGAAATAATAGCTCAACAAGAACACAAAGTGGAATGAAGACTGTGAGGGGTCATATGTACTTGCTGCACTGGACATAAGATCACTATGAAGACATTATTCATAATTAATTAGGCTAGCCAGTTCTCATTTAGGGAAGCATGGGTGAGTTTACTTTGCTGGAGTAATTTCATTTGCTCACATTGATTTGGAAGGCAACTGTATGTGGCAGTGTACTACCTGAAAAGAGTTTGGGGGACCTATGATCTAGAACAAGGATATTAAAGGTGTCAAGGATTTCATTTTGCTTGGGTCCACAGTCATGCTCAGCAAGGCAGAAGTCCATAAATCCATGATGTATTATTGTATTGGACAAATCTTGAAGAGCAGGAATATAATTTTGAGAACTAGGTGTGCTTGACCTAAGCAAGCAAAGCTATTTTCCATAGTCTCACATACATGTGAAAATCAGGCAATGATTAAGGAATATCAAATTTTAATTATGATATTGTCAAAGAATAGTTAAAATACCAGGGACTCCCAGAAGAACAAGTAGATCTTAGCAAACCAGTCTGAATGCTCTTTAGAAGGAAGGGTGATGAGATTGTGTCTCATACACTTTGAATATGTTGTCAGGAGAGAACAGATCCTGGAAAAGAACATCGTGCTTGGTAAGGTATCAGGTCAGAGGAAAAGAAAAAGACAGCCAAGGAGATGCGTTGACACAGGGGCTGGAACAATAGGCTGGATTGATACTTGTGAGAACTGAGCATTCCTATGCTGTCAATCAGAACTGACTGGGTTGCACCTAGGGACATCTCAGGTGCTGTATTTTGTTTATATGAATGCATAGTCAGACTCATTGTGACCTAAAAAAGGAAATGCTAATAAAAGTAGCAAGGGAATAGGGGAGATGGTGAGAATTCTCTGGATGCCAATCCGATGGAGGGTCTTAAGCCCCCAAAGTCAATCAGCATCTAGAAAGTGGCACATGGGTGGGGAGCAGAGGTTTTTTTGAATCTCATTGGAAGCTTTTATGGACTGTATACGTGGTGTTTATGTCTTATGGCACTATTTATATCTCTGGGTTATGGGATATGAGCAGCAATGTCCTTACATTCGTATTGCAGATACGAAATCTACAGAACAGAACCTACAACAGAATATATTCTTAATAAATATTTCCTAAATCAGGTTAAATGTAGACTGTATGATGAAGATTCCAACAGATCTCTGAACTCTATTATTTACTTTGGAAAGTCACAACTGAATGTAGTATCTGCGGGGACATGTTATCAGGAGAGACCAGCCCCTAGAAAAGAACACCGTGCTTGATACAGCAGTGGGGAGTGACAATAAGGAAGCCTTCTAACAAAATGGATTGGCACAGTGACTACAACAATGGGTTCAAGCACAAGAAAATTTGTGAGGATGGTAGAGGACCAGTCTATCTTCATTTTCACAATGGACCAGAACCCGCTTGGTGGCACCTAAAACCAATAACAGACTAGAAAAATATGTTCTCATCTGGAGACTCATGGATTGTGGCTATTCAATTCGTTTTTAATCTCATTTCTCTGACACTGTTGACACAGGAGCCTAAAAGCCAATAGTATAATCTTCAAACATATCCTGTTAGAACTCATTGCCTTTTAAACCCACCTTTCCCAAATATCACTGCCACATCTTTTTTTTTTTTCAATCACACTGAGCTCTTCATCATCTGCTTACATTCCTAGCTGCATTATTAAGTCTTTGTCCATGTTCTTCCTTTAGCAAGGATGGCCCCTTTCTCCCACTTCCAGCCCAGTATAGCCAGACTCACCTCCTTAGCCAAAATTGGTATCTCAGTTCTTTGCTGAATCCGTCCCCCTTTCTTGTTGCAGTCGATATAGATCTCTCTCTTATCTTATGGAAAACCAACTTTCTCTATTTGACACGCCCCCTAATTGATTATTTCCAAAATATTTGTTCTAGGTTATTGCACTTCTTGAAATAGACTGTAAATAAACAATACCTACCTATGGAATTGTGACAAGGATTAAACAAGCTAATTCATGAGACAAAAATATCTTAGTACATGTGAATTCTGCCCTCCTTCTTTTAACTCCCCATATATTTAAAATGGAGAGAAAATGGCAATTTAAGTGACTTAAGAAGTATCTTCCACATCTGTGCTTCATGTACTGTTTCATATCACAGAACACATAGAATTTGAAAATATCGGCATCACCTCTTGGGATGAAGGAATGCTGAATAAGTGAATGGGAGTGTCTTGATTCAGTCTAACCAAACCTGACTTGTATTTTTAAGAACTAGAATTAATACATTAATACATTAATTAATTAATTTAATTAATACATTAATACATTTTTTGTATTATTGCCTAGGAATTTCAGAGCTCCCCCTGAAAGATGGTGTCCCTCTTTGCTTATGTGTCTCAACTGCTGAAAGCAGTGTCTTCATGCCAAGGCATTCTGCTATTGAAAATTCATGGCCCCTTTATTTTATCTTAGTTTGAATGATTTATCCTCTGAGATTTATGAACCATCATATTCCATTTATATAAGCATATGGAAAGTAACTTTAAACCCATTCTCTTAAATCCAAAAGACAATTAGACCACACAAAGCCCTGCCTTGACTACTCTGCAGCTGGAAGAACTATATGTTGCCTGGTGGCCACACCTGGCTGAAACTGGAACCAGCAGATCATGCTACCTGTCATTGCTGAGCCAAAGAGCAGAGACAAGGATTGGATCTTTTACAAACACTTTTTTCAGATGCAGGTGATCAAAGAAGGAGCATGTGAAGACCTTATACACAGACTTAATAGCTCATGGTAAGCTGCCAGATATGATAGGACAGAGATGACAGGAGATGAAAATGATGAAGGCTTGAGGTTTTCTTTTGTGAAAGGACAAAGTTGAGCTCTGTCCCAAATTCTTGTAGGTCTTATTGTTTGGTGTTCCTGCTGGTCACAGTTCCCACAATTCAGATCTTGTCTTTAGGGTAGAGAGGATGAATTGCCTTGATTTTGTATCTGAGAGAATATCCTCAAGGTTTTTGAATCAACTGAGATTGTCTAGATCTGTGGTTCTCAATCTGTGGGTCATGACCGCTTGGGGAGGGTGTTGAACAATGCTTTTCACAGGGATCACCTGATTCATAACAGTATCAAAGTTACAGCTATGAAGTAGCAACAAAAATAATTTTACGGTTGGGGGTCACCCTTCATGAGGAATTGTACTAGAGTGTCATGGAATTATGAAGGTTGAGAACTACTGGTCTAGATAGTTCACTTCCCTTAGATAATTATAAGAAACTGCAAGCTACAGCAGTTAGCTAATATTAATTATTATAGACCATTCTGATATAGATCATGTCTAGTGCAAAGTGGGAGAGAATATGGAGGAAATTTGAGATAAGAAAAATGACCAGGCTATAGCCCTTTGGAACCCTTCCATACCCTTCCAAGGAAGTGAACTTATTCCTGAAATTCACCTTTCAGCATAAACAATATACAGTATATAAAATAAACAACAGTATCAGTGAATAGTGAGATCTTCAGCAAACTATGCCATACAAAATCAAAGAGTACCATTTACCCAAAAGTTAAGTGCAGAATACAGGGAAGAACAGGAATAATGGCTGGATGGAACATGGAAACCCAGGGGAAAGTAGGTAGACTGCTTGAGGAACTTGTAATTAACTAATGCCACAAGACAAAGTATAAGTTGTAAAGTAGAAGGGCAATTTCCTCTGTAAACTTCCAAGTAAACCACAGCCTCTACATTTAAGGAAGTAGTTGGAGAATCATTTAAGTAAATGGTTGGACAGTTCTCAGGTTCTCTTTCTCTTTCTTCTGGAGTTTAAAATCCCAGTTAC
The DNA here is from genome assembly GCA_004026705.1 of Nesogale talazaci. Taxonomy (NCBI): domain Eukaryota; kingdom Metazoa; phylum Chordata; class Mammalia; order Afrosoricida; family Tenrecidae; genus Nesogale; species Nesogale talazaci. The sequence continues at coordinate 19,934 of PVJH01010277.1, read as the reverse complement.
CCAGACTTTCTGTAACTCACTAGGGTCTCCCACCTCTTTCTGAAGTAAACCAAGATCTCTTGGTTACTCCTGTCTGATTTTGTAAAACTTACTTTTCAGATCAACTACCTTCCTGATCCAGAAGTCCTGGTGGTTTAATGGGTTTTGCACCAGTGGGTTATGTGGCTGTGAGTCACAAGTATGACAGTTCAAAACCACCATTTTCTCCATAGGATCAAGGTGAGGCATTTTACTCTTAGCAAAATGTAAGGTCTTAGAAACCCACAGGGAAATTTTAGTCTGTCTTATAAGTTGGTGTCAAGTTGATAGTAGGGAGTTTGTGTTGACTGAATTGGTTTGTTCTCCTGTATTTATTTTTCTCTGAATTGGAGAGCAAATTTATTGAAAAGAAACAAGTATTATGTTGTTCTAGACTATATTTAGTGTTATGATATCATATTGCTTTATTAGACACAATGAGCACAATTCACTGTGCATTCGTTTTTTTTTTTGATATCACAAAATCCAAACTCACCTGTCTGCTTTTGAGTGGATAACACTTCCAGCCACCCCATCAAACCGAGAACAACTGCTTGATAGGTTTTCCAAACATCACTTCTCTGTCTTTTTCTTGAATTGTGCTGATCTGCGTGCTTGTAGGTTCCTGAAAGATATATCACAGTATATATCAAGTTTCTTCACGTGTCAGCAGAGAAGTCTAAAGTGAACAGGGTTCGGCAGAGCTTCCAGGCTATGAACAGACTACAAAGCAGGTATATGCAGTCTGTTTGTGTGGAATTAGCGACTGAAAACCTGATGGACATAATTAGTTATTTGCAGTTAATGAAAGCCTCACGAAGAGAGACATAACTTTGCTGGATATATTATAGCAGGTGAGCTCCTCATATTGGAAGGAACTTGGAATAGGACTGAGGAGAGCATCCATCTCATCATGCAGTGGACCATCCGTGATGACGTGGGTGGAGCGCAACCTGGGGAGGTAAATCCTTTGCACCTTCATCTGCTGAGAGGAGTGGGTCAAACTGAGACTAGACAGCTGCAAACAATTGATAACTTAACTTGGAGTGCACAAAATGGAATTCTTGAAAAATCAGAAGTTGCAAATAATTCAATGAAACACAGAAACATTGACATTATAGGCTTTAGTGAGCTGAAATGGAGTGGTATTGTCCATTTTGGAAAGAAGAGCAGATGCTTTACCATACTGGAAATTAAACAATAAAAGTAATGATATCAAATCCATCATCATACAGAACATTCCAAATCTACCTTGAAGTACAATGATGTCTGTGATAGGATTACAAGTGAGTACACATTTAAAACCTATGATGTCCTAAAACCATTATTTCCAAAGATATATATTCAATTTTTTTCAAAGCAAGCTTATAACCTTCAAAGTACTCTCCATTTGTGTATTTGTCAAACCTGTAATTCCATTATAGGAGAAATTTCTCAAGCTCATCTGCTTATATGACTGAAAGCAGCTCCCTTGTATTTTTTCCCCACCTCTTCTATATTGTAAAATTTTTGACCTTTCATGGTTTTCTTCATTGGTTGAAACAAAATAAGTCATATGGGGATGAGTCAGGTGCTTGGGATAAGAGAGGCATGCTGTTATTTTTTGCCAAAAGCTAGCACACTTAGAAGGCTGCATGAACAGGTGCATTGTCATGGTGGCAAAACCAGTCCCCTGTCTGCCACAGACCAGGGCTTTTGTGTCACACACTGCTACATAATCTTCTCAGAACACTTAAAGAGACTCATTGATTAACAGTCTGGCCTGGTGGAACAAACTCCAAATGCCCTGGGAGTTGACATTTTCAACTGCTCAGGAAGTTGACAGATGTCCAGAATGAGGCTTGTCATATGTCAACATTTCACATTTTTGAAAATGAGAAAACCACTTGTACACTTGAATTTTTCCCATAGTGATTTCCTTGTAAGCCGTGTTCAACATCACAACAGCATCTGAGGCATTTTTATCCAAAACAGTAAACAAAAGTTCAGAGCTCCACACTGTTCTCCTAAATCAGTTATCACAAAAAGTAAGAATTAAGGAAAATTGCTTTTGTGAAAAAAAATTCACTATGATCTGAGAGAAACTTTCAAGGTAATGCCATTGGATGCATTAACTCTGAGTAAGTTCCTTGATGGTCATTTAGCAGGAAAAATGTGTACTTCAAAACTGTTCCCAGCCACACTTTTTATTGTTTTTGTTGTTTTCACACCTTTGTTGTTGTTTTTTGAGTACCCCCTTATATGTTTATCTATCTTCAAGAAAATCTGATCAATACAACAATGATTCAGATTTATGCAATAACCACTATGATTTGTGATGAAGAAGTTGAAGAATTCTACCAATATTCAGCCTAAAATTGATCTAATGTGCAGTCAAGATCCATTGATAATTATTAGTGATTGAAATGCAAATGTTGTAAGTAAGGAGAAAGAAACAGTAGTTAGAAATTTTGCCATTGACAATAGAAATGAAGCTTGGAATCAAGGTGTAATTTTGCAAAATCAAAAAACTCATCAAGAATACCTTGCAATGTAAAAGTTGACCATTCATGCACACTTCTCCAAATGGAATCTATAACAATGAAATTGACTACCTTTGTGAGTAGAAACTTTGGAGAAGCACAATAAGTACAAAAACCTAACTCACTGCCATCAAGTCAATTCCAGTGTAAAGACCAGAGGACAGACAAGAAACTGCCCCTGTGGGTTTCTTATACTATAAATGTTTATGAGAGTAGAAAGCCTCATCTTTCTACCAACAAGTGACTGCTGGTATCAAACTGCTGACCTTGAGGTTAGCAGCCAGCTTGTGATAACTGTGCTATCAGTAGAAGCTCAACATTTGCAGTAAAATGAGACCAGAGCCTGATTGTAGAGCAGACCATTAATTACTCATATAAAAGTTCAGGTTGAAATGAAAAAAAAAACCCAAAATTTAGTCATTGGAGTCAAAATAAAAATATGATCTTGAGCATCTCAAGAAAAAATTTAACGCCTTGGGCACTAACAGCAGAAGAACTGATTAGCTTGGGGAGAACATCAAGGACATCATGCATGAAGATAGCAAACAGTTATTAAAAAGACAGCTAATGGGGGGGGGGAGACAGGAAAGAAAGAAAAATATCATTGTGTTTCAGAAGAGACATAGAGTAATTAAGGCCCTTGGATAAAAGGATCAAATAAAAGAGTTGAACAAAAAGTTTGAAAGGGCAGTTTCAGAAGACAAAGCAATGTAGTGTCATGGAGTGTGCAAAGACCAAGAGTTAGAAAAACAAAATAACCTACTTAGCATATCTTAAACTGAGAGTCCTCAAGAAATAATTCAAGTCTGTGGCAGTTATATTCTTATGTTAATGTTATGATTGAAATGTAGGGGTGGAGTCTAGGCTGTAAATTTGGAGATAGCCATTGAGTAGCCAATGAGGCCTCTGTGTGGACACGGCTTTCTCCTGAGACTTCTGGGAAATCTCATGATACTTCCCTCGTGAAGATAAGAAGCTATCTCCTAGTTGTTGGGAGTTAGTCTTGGATTTGATTAATCATGGACAAGACAAGATGGCAGCGTCTGAGGAGCTGGAGAAGCCATATGGCTTGACCCTGATAGAATCAGACCTCTGAAGGTAGAGAGGCCATATGGGGACCCTTGCCAGCGATAGTTGCTTCTGCCACCACTGGATGCTGTTGATGAACCCTGAGCCCTGGAAGTGAGGAGCCATGGGGAGACCCCTGTCTGCGCCGGGATTCTGCACCCACTTACCTGTGGCTTCCTTAGTTGGAAGGAGACTTTATAGACTGGTATAGGGCATATGGGCTAATATCGGACTTATGACTTTGAACTGGACTGGGTTGGGACACTTTCTCAGTGTTCCATTCCTTTTGTATATAAACACTTTCCTTAATCACATAGTCCATTGTAAGGAGGACCAGCAAACCATCCTCACTATACTTGACATCTTGACAAAACTTCTGGAAAATATCAAACATATGCTCTCCCAGAGCCTCTCCTGTAACCAGCACCCCATCCATCGGTGCTCCTACTTTAGGTATTAGCTTTGCTATTTCACACCATGGACTAGTAGAAGTGGCAAAATTACCCATGGTTTTAGATCTAGAATTAGCATCACCAATGCTCTTAAGACTAGTCAGATTGGAGAACCAATCAAAGAAACACATATTTATGATTTTTTTTCTCTAGAAGCAGTCCTGGTACCACTTGTGTCAGGCAGGGTTCTCTTACAGATATAAAACCAGGACACTAGTAATTCTCTTTATATATTTATTTAGAGAGAAGGGTATATAAGATAAGAAAGAAAGAGTTAACTATCTATAAAACAGTACAAATTGCTCTGTGCAACTCACTTGCATGAGACAGCTAGAAGACTGGCAGTCCTTTAAGTCTTGAGGACTACTGAGTAGTCCTCTGTAGAGCAATTCAGGTTATCTGGTCACAGGCAACAAAAAGCAGAACAGGTCACCAATAGTCAGCCAGATGAAAGAGTCCAACAGTCCTAGCTCAAGAGATGTATATCCCAGGAGCGTGGCAAAGTAGGGCTTGAAGGAACCTCAACTCACAGCTACACAGTCCACAATTAGGTGTCCCACAGGTAGTGTTGCTTATAGGTTGAGGCACAGGATGAACAAGACAGTTGTATGTTCTGAAGATCTGAAAGCAAGAGAACAAGGGCAGGACTCGCCAAGTCTTTTCTATATCTGCCCTACAATTGATCGTGTGTGTTCATTGACCATGTTGCACAACAGACCTACCTATCATCATTGACCATGTTGGCACCACAGGCTTACCTATAACAAAGACTTAAGTTGAAATATTGAAAGATTCTATGCGAAAACTATTGAATGCTGTAGGAAGTAACAAAAGAGATGGAAAGACTACACAGAGTCATGTTGCCAAAAAGAACTGGTCCAAATTTTAGCACTTCAGATTTTAGCATATAAACAAGAGACAGTGGTGTTGAAGGAAGAAATTCAAGCTACACTGAAAGCATTAGGCCAAACCAAGACTCCATAAACTAATGGCGTAATACTGAAATGTTCAACAAGCCAATGAAGTGCTTGAGGTATTTAATGGTCTATTCCAGAAAATTTGGAAGACACCTACTTGGCCAACTGAAAGAGATCCATACTTGTACCCATTCTCAAGAAAAGTGCCCCAGCAGAATACTAAAATTATAGGACAATATCACTAATATGACATGAAAGTGAAATTTTGTTGAATAATTTCCAGCATAGTTGCAGCTGTCTATTGACAGGGAATTGCCAGAAATTTAGGCCAGATTCAGAAGTGAATGTAGAACAAGGGACATAGTTGTTGATGTCAAATGAATATTGGCTGAAATCAGAGAATACCAGAAGATTGTTTACTTGAGTTATATTGACTATGTTAAAGCATTTAACTTTGTGAACCTCAATGAATTATGATGTCCTTGTGAACACTAGGAATACTCTAAAATTACATTGTGCTCATGCAAAACTTGTACTTGGATCAAGAGGCGGTTGTATGAAGAGAACAAGGACATTGAGCATGATTTGAAAACAGGAAAGGTGTATGTCAGAGTCTTATCCTGTTACCACACTTATTCAATCTCTATGCTGACCAAATAATATCTGAAGAAGACAGACCAGTTCCTTGAAAAGGACATCATGCTTGTTAAAGCAGCGGGGCAAGGAAAAAGAGGGAGGTTGTTGACAAAATGGTTTGACATGATGGCTGCAAAAATAGCCTCAAATATATGAAAAATTGGGAGGGTGGCACAAATCTGGACAGTGCTTCATTCTGTTGTCTATAAAGACACCACAATTCCTGTCTCTCTCATGTTCACAGTCCTTCATCTTTAAAGGTAGCAATGTCATGGTGTCTTTCCATGCTACAGTTTTCAAAAATCAAAGACACACATATAACACATACACGCATATATATAATCATTTTATTGAGTGCTCCTACATATATTATAACACTCAGTAACTCAGTTAGATCAAGCATAGTTTAAAATTTCTACTATCATTAGTTTCAAAACAATTTCTTTCTTCTTGAACTCCTTGAAATCAGTTCCCCTTAATCCTCTCCTTCCATAGCCTTATTATTATATTATATACTATATTTTTGTCAGATCTTATACCATCCAATGTGTCGATTCACCTGCAATTCTGTTTTTCATTCTCCCTAAGAGGGGTCATACAGTCATCAATGTTAATAGCGCCCCTTCCTTCTCTTTTCTGCACATTCTCTTTCATATCCTTAGGGAATCATTACTCTGGTTACTGTTTTTGAAGTTTCATCTATCTTGGCTTTAATACCTTCAATGCTTTCAATTATATAAATGAATATATGTGAGTCAAACAAGATTAATGAGGTAAAACAAAGATCATGAAAATAAGGGGAAGAAATATTAAAGAAGGAGAGGATAGTTATTTGTTTGATTAGTACTATGTTGGTCTCTAGATTTAGCATACCTTCCATGTGTGGCCCTTCTGTGAGGGACTGTCCAAGTATCTTACAGTTGGCTTGGGGTCTCCACTTTGTCTGTACTCTTTCACATCAATTTGATTGCTTATTTTTGAACTTCTGATACCTAACCCCGGCGACACTTTATTATCCCATAGGCTGGTTTGCTTCTTCCATGTGGATTTTTGCTTCCCTTCTAGATAGATGCTTATTTAATTTTAAGTTTTTACAACCTCAGATGATATATTTTGTGATAGCCAAGCACCATCAGTTTTCTTCACCATATTTGTTTATGTACTTATTTTGTCTTTAGCAATCATGTCAGGAAGGTGAGTACCATACAGTGCCACATGACTAGAAGAAACTGTTCTTTACTAAGTTTGACTAAGGTAAGATTTAAGTAGAGAACCAAAGTCCAGATTATCATTATATAATATATTTAAAATATATATTAATATTTTATAGCTGAACATTTCCTTGTAGGGATACCTGTGTTAGACTGGGCTCTTGAGATAAACAAAACTACTGACATTTGTACGTACTTATATAGAGAAAGATTTATCTTAAGAAATGACTCACACAGTTCTAGGAGTGGAATGCGGAAGCAGAGGCAACACAGACGAGTAGATGCAGAAGTCTGAAGCTGGTCAAATGAATTCACCACTGATCGTCTGCTTACAGGTCTTGGATCAGCAGGTGAAACAACAACAGATTAATCAACCAGATATAAGATCTAGCTTTGGCAGATAGATATTGACTCTCCTAATCACTTCCTTTATACAAAGGGCTGATGATATGAAAGAAATGTCATCTGGCTGTGACTTGACTGGCAGGTTTGCTTACCTCTAGGCAGAAGTACCTGGTTGATATATTCCGTAGCCAACACAATATACAACAGGAAAACATTGTCTGGTGGGCAGAAGTCACTTAATATATGGCTGAAAAAGATATGCTCCTTCAATGCAGAGTTCGTTGTTATGTCATAGAATTAGCAATGCATCTGTGACTTTCATTTGCTGATGTGTGATGACTTAAAAGGAGACAAACAATTGTAGCATCCATTCATAATTGGAACATGTAATTTACACAATATGAATATAGGAAAATAAAAATCTATTAAAAATGAAATGAAACCTAGAGAGATTGCTATCCCACGGTTTATTTAACTGAACTGAACTAGGATTTACAATTTCATATAGGACAAATGTATGGTCCAATTCACCCAAAAATGACAAATTGAAGAGGAATTGTTTTGCATTCATCATCAGAAACAATTTCAAGATACTGAAGTTATATGATGTCAATGGCAGAGAAAGGCTTATCTCTACAAGGAAGATGCTTAGTAAGAGTAATATTCAAATTGAAGCACCAAGTATGAATATACTGATATCTTTTTTGGCATCACTGCCCTCTGGTGGTGGGAGTAGGAGGCCCAGCCTTAGATCCTGGGGATCCACTGCTGGAATGGAACCTCCATGCCAGTGGGCTGCAGTCCTGCACACAACCACTACACCACCAGGGCTCGGCCCTATACCGATAATTTTTAACAGTTTATGAAGTGTGAAACTGATCAAAGATTTAGTCCAGATGTAATATTAATTGCTTGTGATTTGAATGTGTAAAGTTTAGAACAAAAAGGGATCAATAATTTGGTAAGAGAAACACTATTGGAGATTTCATGGTAGAATTTTGCAAGAGCAATGACATTCATTTCAGATACATTTTTTAATCAACTGATATGACAATTGTACATATCAATCTTTCTAATTTTTATACACAAGATTCAAATCAACCACATATGAGGAAAGAGAGAGTGGAGATGTTTACTATCACCAGTCAGAATTGAAGGCTAACTGTGGAACAGATCAAATTGAAGCTAGAGAAAATGAATATAATTCCCAATTAAAATCTGATCTTGAGTATATTGTACCTGAATTTAGAAGTCATCTCAATAATAGATCTAATATTTTGAAAATTAATGTCCCCAAACTAGATTAGTTACATGATAACATGAAGAACATAATACATGAAGGAAACTCATTGTAATCAAGTAAATTCTTGTTCATGGTGACCCTACAGGACAAGGTAGAACTTCCCTTTTGTATTTGTGAGATTTTTCTTCTTTACAAGGGTAGACTTCTTTCTCCTTTGGAGCAGCTGGGGAATTTCAGTCACTGACTTTGTGGTTAGCAGCTAACCTAACACACTACCAGAGTTCCTACCTAAAGGGTCAAACCATCAAAACAAATAAACAAACAAACAAACAAAAAGACCCAAAAGAATCGAAACATTATTCAAATATAACAAAAACAGAAAATGCTAAATGGATGGCAGGAAAGACTTCGAACATTGCTCTAGGGAATATGGAGCAGGTGAAGTGAATAGAAAAAAATAATGAAATGAGCTAACCAGAAATTTTCAAAATTCCACTGAAGAAGAAAAAGTATAGTGAAATGTGCCAAGAATTGAAGTTAGAAAAAAACAAAAGAACAATTTGAGAATTTCTTAAGATTAATGATCTGAAAAAGAAAATTAATTCAAGATTCAAGTTGGACTATTGAAAGAATAAATGAATAGAAAGGAACAAAAGATGGAATTAATACACAGGTAACCATGTACCCACTGTGTATTCCTTTCATCACTTGACCTTTTTCTCCAGTTCATTCAGCTTAAGAAATACTAAGTGTGCTCTTTCCCAATTCCAAGTCTTTACACAAAACTGAAAAAGGTCAAGCATCTCTTTGCCCAGATTCGAGTAAAGGAAATATTTATTAATTTTAAGTATCTAATCATCATAAAAATTGTAAGACATAATAAGATTATAATGAACTCAACTTACCCTTTGAATCTATTGAATGAGACAACGTCTTTTCAAGGATATTAACTAAAAGTTGCAAATATCATTTTCCACTTCTATTCTACTTCCTAGAACTCAGTGAAAAACACACTTGTAATTATTTATAGGTATAGAAAATATAGATTCCAGGTGGATAATTTGTGTACATGGATGAACTTTAGAGTTCAAATGTTAAAGGGAAGGCTGGCCCAGCTGAATCTGACACCAAAAATCACAGTGTGGGTGGGTGTCCTATATGTAATGAAGCAAATACATATGGGAGCAGTGTTGTGAATCAAGTGGCTGAATGTAACAGGAGGTAGCAATAGGAGATGCAGGCAGGACTGGATCTGGGGACAGAATAGCAGTAGTTGTCAGTTATTATTGAGTTGTTCAGGACTCACGTCACCCATGTACCAAATGCAACCAAACCCTGCCTGATTCTGTGACATCCAAAGATTGTTTGGACATCAGACCCCTGCTATCCACAGGGTTTAATTGGCTATTTTTTTTTTTTGAAGTAGATCATCAAGCTTTTCATCTAGGTCTGTCTTAGTTTGGAGGCTCTGTTGAAACCTGTTCTCCATATTAGCAGCTGACAGACAATGATCATTTGCATGAAATAAATAGATGATGAATCAAAGCTGGATCCCCCACTTCTGAATCACCAGTGCCTCAGAATACCATTTAGGAATCGCAGAAAATCGCTCCCCTTAAGCTCTTGTTAGTGTGGGAGAAGATAATACAGAAAACAAGGGAAGGAAACAGATTTTGGGGGGAGTAGATTCTAATTTTTAAACTGGAATCAAATGGAAATATATTCAGAGAGGTGTAGATTTGGTAGTTGTGGATTCTCCAACTTCAAACTGGATAATGGCCATGGAGATGGAGTATGATTAAGCTTCTTGCAATAGAGGTGCCCTGAAATCAGTGGAGTAAATTTGGTTATGGCAAACAGTCTAGGATGGGGTACTAGGGTAAGGCAGGCAGCATATTTCCATATCCAGTGCTAGGAATTATTTGAGGAATACATAGGTTTGTGGCCATTTAGACCAATGAAATTCAAAGACAAATCTCTATTTTCTGGAAAATATGGCCCAGTAAAAATCTCTAGATCAGTGGTTCTCAAATTGGGGCTAACACCTCCTTTGAGGGTCAAACAACCCTTTCACAGGGGTCACCTAATTCATAACTAATAAAACTATAGTTATGAAATAACAACAAAGGGCTGAGCCCTGGTGGCGTAGTGGTTGTGTGCAGGAGTGCGGCACACTGGGCTGGCAGTTCAAATCCAGCAGCACCTCTCCAGGAGCAAGGCTGGGCCTCCTACTCCCAACAGAGGGCATTGATACACCCCCCAAAAAAAGATTAAATTTTTTTAAAAAAGAAATAACAACAGAAATAATTTTGTGGTTGGAGGGGTCACCACAGCATGAGGAACTATATTAAAGGATCACAACTTTAGGAAGGTGGAGAACCACTGTTCTAAAATACACATTGAACAATAACCACTATAACTCAATCTGTTTTCTTAAAACTAATCAAATGAATGGCTACAGCCTGAAGCAGCTAGTCCAAAAGTTGATGAGTATGTCAAAAGAATATGTTTACAAAAGTGGCACATTCCTGAATGTGACCAGCAGCTATAGAGTTCCAGTTTACTTTGCTCACTCCAGATCCTTTATTCTGGAGTGTTTTTCATGTGTCTAATTGATAAGGAGAAAAAACTTGCTTTTAGGGTCCCGAAGAACTGAGTTCAGATGTCAGGTGGAAGAATTTCAAAAACCTGCTTTTTGAATACCCGTACCAACATTTCTATGCAAGCATACCCACATTTCCCAAATTCAATTTTGTAAAGCATTTGCATAATTATTGTCTATGTAACAGCAGTGACAATATCCAGTATTCTTTGGTTCTTTTATTAAAATGAGAATTGATTTGGGGGGGCGGTGCATCACTGCCTCTGGTGGTCGTGGGAGCTACCCAGTGCTTCTCCTGAGAGCCGCCTCTGGATTTGAACCACCAGGCCACAGTCCCTCACTCAACCACTTACGCCACCGGGTTCAGCCCAAGAATTGATATTGTAATAAAATTATTTATCCAGATCCAGAACTTGGGAAAGATGATGACATCAAGCCTCAGAAAAGAAATCCCGGTCGTGAGCAATCAGCGCCTCCTCCCAGGTCTGGGGTCTCCATTTATCATGGTTGAGGATGATAGGTTCGCAGTCTGATTTTGCATTCAAATGGAGAAAGACTGAAACTTTATTAAACTGCTCACAGTCATTGGATATGAGCTCAAGGTAGAGTTTCAAAGCAGTCATTGTAGTCACCAGAGAATTGTTTTACTCTTGCTTGCTATCTCAGTACTTTAACTGAGTGGAAAATCACAACTCGGCCGGCATAGGGCATTATGTACACATGAGGATATGATGTGGCAATGTTTGTTTTGCTCTGTGGGCTGGCATTGAGGGTTGCAGAAAGGGATAATCAGCACGCTTTCTTCTCTTTGAAGGGAATTATGGATGGTCATATTCAAACTGTAATGCTATTTATTCCAACTGACATAAACTCACTTTCCTTTGAAAAGTCGTTGTATTTCCTCAAACTGAAGAAATACATTGTTTCTCATTTTAATACTTGAAAACAATTTAAAAGACACTCAGGAAGGAGGTTTAAGATAGTTATATAACTCACAGAACACCATCTGTGAATTGTGTAAGCAGAAACAGCCAAAGTATGATCTCCACGCAACAAGAAGCACTTGATAGATGATGACAACAATTACCTGACACAGTGCCCAAAGACGAGCCCTTTAGGCTGGAAGGTGTGCAAAATGCACAGACCACAACAACAGATTCACAAACCAAGAATTGTGAAGCCAGCATAGGATCAGTCAGTTTTGTTTCGTTTGGCATCAGGTAATTGGGAGCAACTTTGATGATAACAGCAAGGATCATGTGGACCTCCCCAACTTTTTTCCTTATGAACCCACTTTGTTATCCCCCCTCCTCCCTAGGAAAAGATCCAAATATATCAACAGTCTGCAAAGCCAAACAAACAACAAAAGGTTGTCACGAGTTGACTCTAGCTCATAGGATTGTTGTGTGTATCAGATTAAAACTGTACTCCATAATATTTTCAGGTTTTTTTTTAAGTAGATAATCAGATTTTCTTCTGGAGCATTTCTGTGTGGATTCCAAATGACAATCTTTTGGTTCACAGCCAAGTGTCTTCACTATTTTTACCACCCAGGAACAAAATAAGGCATGAGCATTTAATCTAGGAATGAGATGTTCCCCTTTGAAAACTGTTATTAAATAAATGATGCTTTTTGCCATCACTGGCTTCTGAGAAATGTATAAATATGTCATATACTCTTCTAACAGGTGAAATTTTCTGTCTTTAGAATAAAATACAGTCCTATTATTGTCCTTGGGACTTTCAGCATGGAAGGATATTATTTGAGCAGAGTTTTTCAGGATCAATTGTAACACTTTATAAGATGAAAGGGCTTCTAAATAGCATGGTAGCCAATCAAAATTTTATTTAACAATACCTTCGCTGTCTTCTTATTATGAAAAAACAAGGACAAAACATGAGCACTTGAAATTGGGAGTAGATAAAATAAATTTTAATCTTTTAAAGAAATGTTCCCTAACTTTCAACATTTATTATCAAATATTATTGACCTTTCTACACATTTTATACTTTTTAAATAGAAAATGATGAAGTACATATCAGAAGCATCAAGTGTGAATACCTTATTACTAATTTTTATACCTGTGCACACAATTCCCTTTATTATAGATCTTTCTTTTTTATGTATGACTTTGACTCATTTTCTCATGCTTTTCCCCTCTGTCTTCAAAATTCTCATTATACCTTTTACAGGGCTGGTGAGAAGATACGACACCTCAGTTTCTTATTTGTTGGGGGATGTTTCAATTTCACCTTCATTCAAAAAGGGCACCTTTTCTGAGTATCATATTCAAAATTGATATTATGCTTTGTCTTGCACTTTAACTTTATCATTCGACTAGTTTTTGCCTTCAGTATTTTTGAGGAGAAATTGGCACTTAATTTTATTTGGGCTCCTTTGTATGTAATAGAAGTTAATTTTTCTTGCTTTTAGGAATACATATTTACCCTTACTTCTCCATGTCTAAGTAACTGTGATGTCTTTGTATGGGTCTCCATGGATTTAATCTACTTGGAATTCTTTAAGTCTCTTGGATTTGTAGATTCATAACCTTCATCAAATATAAAAATTTTCTGTCATTTGTCTTCAAATATTGCTTGTGTCCCTGCCTCTCACTTACATTTTTCTAGAATTCTGATGATACATGTATTGGATTTATTAATTTCATTAAACTGTGATCAGTTTTGTTGAGACTTCATATTATTATTTTTAGCCTCTAATCTTAACTATCCTATCCTTTAATTTGCTTATTATTTCATCTACTTGATTAAGTCTCTTGTTAAATTATTCCATTGTGCTTATCATTTCCGTTGTTATTCCTTTTATTTGCAATTTCAGTTTAATTTCTTTTATCTCATTTTTAGATCCATATTTTATTCATGTGCTATTTTCCTGATTGCTTTTTTAACCTTATGTTTTCTCTTTACTCTCTAATTCACTTTAACATTGTTACACTATTTTATTTCATTACTTGGCCTTTTTAAATGCACTTACACTCTCTTCTACATGCTCATTTGCATGGATCACCATTTATCTTTGCTTTGCCTGGTTGTTTATTTTTAATTTTTAATTGCAGACTTGTAACAGTCAGCTAAATCCTATTGCTGATAATGCTCAGATATACTTCATGATGAGAAGAGCAGAATAGTATATAATGTTTTTAAATCAACACAGAGCCTACTTTTAGCTTATAGCTAGGTCTCCGGCTCGTCAATGTTCTTGAGTATGTGGAGACACCTTAGAAACCACAGGAGTGCTCATGTAGGAATACTTGCACTGGATGCTTCTTTTTATGTAATCGACCCCTGACCCTGCACTCTTGAGAAATTCAAGTTTGACATTCTTTTCTTCTTTTATTGTAATGATATTGTCTTCTACCAACTCCAATTATGCTTTTGGCTTTGTATCACAAAAATTCTCTTGGTGCCTTTAAAATGTTCCCTCTTGCTCTCTTCAAATAGAAGAGTACCTATCTTCCACAATTTTATTCCAGGGAGTTTCCTCACAGTTTATCAAGTTCCTTCTGAGGAGAGTTTGCCAAATCTCTAATTAAGAGATGGATTAAGCCTGCGTTTATTTAATTGGGTAATTTTATCTCCCAGGATCTAAAACATCCAGGGCAAATGACACAGAAAGATTCATAAAAATAAATGTCAAGCCATCAGAAAGAATAATATCTGGATTTTAAGGCTTATCTTAAAACAAACAGACATCTAAAGGTACATTAAATACACACGGATTTAGAAATACACTAGCCCATGTGATTCAACAACTGTAATTAATAAAATCCAAAAGCAGAGGTGGAGATTGTATTAAAGCTTAAATTATGAGCACAGAGGTCTGTGGATTATATCAGACTCCAAAACCCATTTGCAGTGACTCCATGTGGATTAAGTCTCCATTGAATTCCTTCAGACCACTGATGAGGGATATGAATAATCTTGTCCTCAGACAAAGTGCATTGAAAAGAGGAATACTACAGATATAGTTAGATTAAAACCTAGCAAATTATATTATTTTGCATTTTATTTGATTTTATTTCTTTTCTGCTTTGACTTGGATTGCAGTTTCTCTGTGTTTTTTGTTTGATTTTTTTGTATGAATCTCTTTATATGTAGGCCAGTGTAGGTAAATCCATAGAGATGCTAACTAAATTAATTGTTTCTTAGGGTTGTGGCAGGGGAAGTTAAAATATAATGAGGTGCTAATAATGCTGAAAGGACAGACAAATCTGTCTTGGAAAACCTGCAGGCAAAGAGCTCCTTAGTGGCAAGGATGAGGAGACATTTTCATACATATTTTGAACATGTTTCCTGGAGAAGGACACCATTCTCACTAAAGTAGAGGGACAGTAAAAGAAAAAGACCCTCAATAAGACCGATTGACACAGTGACCCTAACAAACAGGCTCAATCCGAGGAACACTGGTGATGGTGCAGTGTGTCCTTCTGTGTGCTATGCACAAGCTGTTATGAATTGGAAGCAACTCAATAAAACTTAGTAACAAGAGCAACCATCTTGGCTACAAGAATGAAGAAATATTCAAAAATAGATTATGGCGATAACTGCACAACTCCTTTAATATATATTTAGACCATTAAGAAATATGCTTTGTCAATTATATTCTGATAACATTCTTTATAAAACAGATGAGGAACTACTACCAAGAGTTTAAGTAAAAAGAAAATGATTTGAGAAGGATAGCAACAAGTGTACAAATGTACTTTGTATACAATGAATGGATGTACAGATGGTGACAAGAGTTATATGAGCCTCCAATAAGATTATGTAATAAAAACAAAACAAATGAATAAAAATATCATGTCCAAATGACAAGCACACTTGAAAGAAGAATTAAAGTACTGCCATTGAATTGATTCTGACTCAGCGACCCAATAGAACACAATAAAAGCACTCCTTGGGGTTTCTGAGACAGGTAGATTTGAACCGTTGACCTTGTGGTTGGCAGTGAAATTGCTGTCAGGTTTCTTGATTGGCAAATAGGAGCTGCCCATTAACAGTCAAGTCTCATTATTAGAACTTGGTAAAGCAAGACACAGCGACATGGTTTCAGTATCATACACAAATTATTTAAATTGATTGGTAGAGTCTCCCAATATCTATATCTCAAGGAAGGTCACAGGAGCAACTATGCCCAGAAAAATATTATTTTCCAAGTGAAGTCAGAGAATTTCATTCAGAATTTTCAACTAGGTTTGGAAAAAGGTCCTTGACCGTCTCTTGTCCAGATAAGGAATGAACCAAGATAAGATTTCAATTGCAAATCCCATGTTTAGTTTCTTGAAATGTCTGTTCTCACAATTTCTTGGTAGATCTCCTTTAACAATACTTTCTAAGCTCCAATTGTATAAAAATGATGAACCAAGCACATATCCCCGGGTAAATGGACAAATGAGCCCTGACATCAAGCTTTTCACGACAGGCCTGCCAGCCTTTATCCACATAGAATAAGACTTCAAATCTTGGCCTTTATTCTTTGAGAAAGAAGAGAATATCAACCATAGAATATATCCTTGTAAGAGAAACTGTTCTTTAATCTGGAATATACAACCAAAATATTTATTTTAATTTTATTTTATGCACATATATTATTGTTGTTAGATATTATTTATAAAAGGTAGCATTTACCATGTGCATTTATTAGTTATGTTTTACATAATAGAGTTTTTTAATTCACCAATATGTTGTGAATATATATATCTACATTTAGAAACACATTCTTAAATGACAAATACAAGTTTCCTATATATAAGCACAGCTATTTGTTTTTTCTACACTTTTAATTATAGTCTTAGATGAGCTCTATTAAAAAAAATGTGGGATAGATTCTATAAAAACTAGCCAAGCTGCAGATGTCTGAGTATGGGCCTGGATTAAATCTTGCCTCACTCGATCGCAGTAGGAGCTTAATTACTAAGTGTGAATTATTTTTGTCTCAAAAACATTGGTTTATTTTCAATTACAGTATTTTCATACTATTACATAGTCTTCATTAGAAGCAATTTATAGTCACTACCTATCTCTTTCATACTACTCACTGTCATTGTATTCTAGAAATTCATATCATTTCACTGCTAAGTCAGAGTAATTGTTTCTCTTGATTTGATTACTGAACAGCAAAGCCAAGGCCAGGACTGGAGTAATGGTGGTTTATTTGCCAGTTGGTCCTAGAACATAGTGGTGACAAAAGAGATTGAGGTGGGGAATGAAGAAAAGTTCATGGAAGATGATTCAGCCAGATACGTTCTATAGGCAACAGGAGCTCTATTCTGTAGTTTCTACCCTCTGGTAGAAAAGGTCCTGAAACACAGAGGCAGAGAACAGACTGAGAAGCTATGCTGCACTAATGTGAATCTGAATTGATATGCATTTGTCCCCTGCAATTTTGGCTGAAATCAAAAGTGAGGCAAAGAATTTTGACTCCAGTCAGCAAAAACATCTCCTATGGGACAGACATTGGGAAGTTTGCAAGCATGACAAACAAAAAAGGCAAATACTGCTGGATACAAAATTCTGCACTATTAATGTTCCACAGGTAGGTGCCTGGATATACACACAGGATGGACAGGTCTGAAAGGGACAGTGGAACACACATACGCACTTGTCTTTACTACAATTATATCCATGAATATGATAGCGCGTGCAGAGACAGCATTATGAAAAATTCTTAAAAATAGTTACTTGCTTAGAGTAAATAAGTTTCTGGGTCAGGAGAATCAGGCCTATCATTTTGATGGATAACAGAACCAGCTGGCATAACATAGTCCCTAAAGTCACTCTGCATCCTAATTTGGCGCATAGCAATAGGAATCATGTGCATCCATCTATTATGCAACTATTGGTCTCTCCTCATCTAGTGGAAGGAAGGACCATGAAAATGGAAAGGCACATGGAAACCACTGGTGAGCTATGGAGCACAGAATAAATACCTCCCTCTCCATAACTGTGAGACCTCATGAAATAGATGATGCCTATCAGAAAACTGTCAGAAAATGATGACCTTAGAAGGTCCTGGATAAAGTGGGAGATATGCATGGCACAAAACTCAGAATCATAAAAGAGAACCAAACTTCCTAGATGGAGAGAGAGGGGAATCTAGGAAACTTTGGTCCCTAGGTACCCTTCAGATCTGGAAGTGATCCCCCCGCTCCCCTTCAATGTTAGAATTATCCACCATTTGCCATCAAATGGGCAGCATTTAGCAAAGGAGTAAGTTCAGATGTTTAGGAAATGAGGTGCAAAAGATAGAGGAAACACTGCAAGGAAGTAGGATATATGATGTCACATTGGTTGAATGGAGTGCAATGCATGAGTGGGGCGTGAGGGGGTAGGAATACTTAAATATAAAATTGATTACCTGATTTGTACTTCTTCATCTAATTAACATTTGAAAGCATTCTTGTTTGCTTATTCTAAGAAAATTTTCAACACCTCTTGGATAACATATTTGTCCAATACAGTATTGCAATACATTGTTTGATTTCTTGACTGACTGTTGCTTCTATGCATAATGAGTGTGGATTTATGAAAAAATAAATAAACAACAAATTGTCTACCACTGTACTTCAGTAGTCATGGAATTTGATTTCAGATAGCTGATTTTTTTTTGCCTCATAAATATCTGTAAGTAATTGGTAGATCAAGGCTTCACATATTTTGATGACCTGGGTCCACCCCACAAGATCTTTCCCAAACACCACTTCACTTTGAAGGAAGCAGAAGCACTTTGGGCTTCTGGGGCGGGTTCTATAGCCTGCTCAACTCACATCTTCTTGAGCACATCATAATTGCTATTATCTATAAGCATCCTGCAGCCTCTGTAGTTGGGCAGGGAAGCTATGTCCTGTCCACCATTTTTATTTTGGATTTTATTAGGGGCTCTTACAGCTCTTATAACATTCAATACATCATTCATATTAAGAACACTTGCACACATGTTGCCACATTCATTTCCAAACATTTTCTACTTGAGCCCCCGGCATAAGAGCCTCTTACCCTCTTTTCTCTAGTTCTTTTATTTTTAAATTCCAGCTTCCCATATTTCCCCTCCCCCCTTGCCCTCCCCCATGAACCCCTAATAATTTACAAATTGTTATTAACGTTTCCTATCGTATACTGTCCATTGTGTCACCTCACCCACTCCACCCCTATTTTCTGTACCCCAGAGAGGAGGTCACATGTAGACCTCAGAAATTAGTTCCCCCTTTCTGCTCCACCATCCCTCCACCCTCCCAATGTCACCACTCCCCCCACGAGTCCCAAGGTTCATCTATCCTAAATTTCCTCTGTTTCCAGCTCCAGTGTACATCCCCTGGTCTAGCTGAATCTGGTAGAATTTGGATCATGATAGTGGGTGGGAGGAAGCATTTGAGAACCAGAGGAAAGTTGCACATTTCATTGCTACTACATTGTACCTAGACTGGCTCATCTTCTGGCTGCAACCCCTTTGTAAGAGGATGTCACTTCACTTATTGATGGGCTTTGGTTCCCCAATCCTGTCCATTTCTGCAATGAGTAATTCCCACCTAGCACAAACGATGGCCAATTAGTGATTCCATCTCAACATGTGGATTGTAATATTTTGATAGATGGTAAATTTAATTTAACTGGCCTTGACCACCCTTTTTAAGTAAAAAGAAATGGAAAGAATACCAAAATGCCATGGCTTTTATCATCTCAAAAATACTTTATTTCCTTTATGTATGAGAAAAGTTTGTGTGTACTAAGATTCTATTCGACATTTCTTTCATATAGGATGTGATCAACAGAAAGCTTTGAAAGTCACTAATTGGTAGGTATGTAATCATGCCATAATTGCCTATTTATACCACACATTGGTTGTATTTGTCTCATTTTTCCTGAAAGTGTAATGTTACTAATCTCTTATGAAAACTCTCGA